>CABHPP010096593.1:0-10945 GCA_902168425.1 Peromyscus attwateri | reverse complement strand
AAAAAAAAACAAACAATTGAAGAAAATAAATAAAACTGTTAAAGACCTGAAAATGGAAATAAAAGCAGTAAAGAAGACACAACTGAGGAAATCCTGGAAATAAAAATCTAGGTACATGAGCAGGAATGATAGATGTAAGCATCACCAATAGGATAAAAAAGATATAAGAAAGAATCTCAAGCACAGAAAATACAATAGAAGAAATTGATATAGCAGTCAAAGAAATGTCAAATCTAAAAAGTTCCTGACACAAAACATCCAGGAAATCTGGGGCTCTATAAAAAGACCAAATGTAAGGATAATAGGAATCATAGGAGGAGAAGATTCCCAGCTCAAAGGCCCAGGAAGTATCTTCAACAAAATCATAGAAGAAAATTTTCCTAGCCTAAAGAAAGAGATGTCTATAAAGATAGAAGAAGCTTATAGAACACAAAATAGATTGGACCAGAAAATAAAGTCCCCCCACCACATAATAATTGAAACACTAAATGTATACAACAAAGAAAGAAAAGCTGCATGGGAAAAAAAAGTCAAGTAACACATAAAGGCAGACCTATTAAAATTTCACCCACCTTCCCAATAAAAACTCTAAATGTCAGAAGGGCCTGGACAGATGTCTTGCAGACTCTAAGAGACAATAGATATCAGTCCAGACTACTATACTACACAAATTTTTCAATCACCATAGATGGAGAAAATAAGATATCCCATGACAAAGTCAAATTTATATAGGATCTATCTACAAATCCAGACATACAGAAGGTACTAGAAGGAAAATTCCAACCTAGGGAGCTAAACTACACCCATGTCAACGCAGGAAATAAATAATCTCACATGAGCAGAATCAAATGAAGGAAACTCTCTCTCTCTCTCTCTCTCTCTCTCTCTCTCTCTCTCTCTCTCTCTCTCACACACACACACACACACACACACACACACACACACACACACTACCACTACTACCACCAAAACAAAATAGCAGGAATTAATAATCACTGGTCATTAATATCCCTTAATATCAATGGACTAAATTCCCCCCAAAAAAAGACACAGGCTAACAAAATGGATGCAAAAACAGGATCCAACCTTCTGCTCAATACAAGAAACATACTTCAACATCAAAGACAGACACTACCTCAGAGTAAACAGTTGGAAAAAGATTTTCCAAGCAAATGGAACCAAGAAGCAAGTTGGTGTAGTGATTCTAATATCTAACAACATAGACTTCCAACCAAAATTTTTTAAAAAGAGATGGAGAAGGACACTTCATACTCATCAAAGGAAAAAATCCACCAAGATGGCATTTCAATTCTGAACATCTATGCGCAAAATTCAAGGGTACCCACATTTGTAAAAGAAACATTACTAAATCTTAAATCATACATTGAACCCCACACATTAATAGTGAGAGACTAATAGGCTTCTGTGTAGCTGAAAGTTTTACTGTGTCCTGCTCAGTCCACAGCTGCTCAGACCCAAATAAACACATACAGGCTTATATTATTTTTAAACTATGGCCATGCAGGCTTCTTGCTAGCTAGATCCTATATCTTAAATTAACCCATTTCTATAAATCTATACTTTGCCACGTGGCCTGTGGCTTACCAGTATCTTTACATCTTGCTTCTCCTGGTGGTGGCTAGCAGCACTTCTCCTCTCTCCTTTTTTCTCTCCTCTCTCCCCAGTTAGAATGTCCCGCCTAACCTTATTCTGCCTCACCATTGGCCAAACAGCTTTATTTATCATCCAATCAGAGCAACACATTTTCACAGCACACAGAATGACATCACGACATCACCCATCACTTCTGATTTACTTATAGCTTTCGAAAAGCAGTGTGGATCATTGTTTAGCTTTACTGTGGTACAGGCAGCTTCCAAGGTGAATGATTCCATCACATGGAATACAGAGAAGCAGCTCTTGTGTGTGTCATGGCTGGCGTGGTGGTCAAGGAGTGGGTGAGGGCCCCGGGACCCTCCTAACTCTGATAAAAAGTTGTTGATATAATCTAGGGATTTTGATTTACGGTTCTATAATATTTCATATAAAATTATCTCTTGCTTTCCTGGACATGAGTACATAAAAGTAAGGCTCATTTGAGTTCAAAAAGTTTGAACATAACAAATTTCTGACATATTACTGGTAAATATTTTCTCCACAGCTAATGAATATGAAGCTTGGATATTTAAATCCATACATTACTCACAAATCACACTCAAAATTTACAACTAAATTTATCAGGATTATTTTAGTGTCTGAATATGTCCAACCAGTTCTGAGATAATTGTGTCCTTTTCATTGCCACTTTCTTCCTATCACACTCAATGTTATAAAAGAAGTAACTGAACTAAAGGAAAACACTGGAAAAATAAAACTGTTCTGATTGGTGATAGCTGCTTTAAATTCTTGCTCAGTAGGATTAGTGTATGTGAGGAAAAAGTCTATACAGGTCACTTTTGTTCATGCTTTTCTATAAAACCAATATAAAGGCAGTTACAAAAATGTAATCATCAAAAATAAAAGTCTACTTTTTGACACCAAAGAGAAGAAAATTGACCTCACATCAAATATTCAGTGAAATAGTCAGATTTCACTACCTAGAGACACAGTATAATTTTTCTTCAGAGTTTAATCCCTGAGGGAAATCTCAAATGGATGTCTCCAGTTTTTCCTTAGCAGATGGAGTCAACATTATATTAACCTGTGTCAAAAACAGGAATCTTATTAGGGAAAAGAGAAACTGAACATACATCCAATATAGGATTGCTTATAGCCAAAGAAGCTATGTATTGTATTTGTGTAAAGTTCTTTCAAGACTTAGTGGCCTGCTATCATGGGGGACTCGGGAACAAGGCTAAACATGTGAGATGTTACCATAGATTCATTCATTAACTCATGCATTTGCTTACTGGTTAAAAATCATTGATCACTATGTTCAGGGACACTTGTCTTCTCTTCAACACCCTACTCTCATCAACAGAAAGGTCATTCAGATGGAAATGACACCTGGAAATAATGAAACTTAATAACATTATGACCTAACAGATATCTACAGAACATTTCACCCAAACACAAAAGAATATACCTTCTTCTCAGCACCTCACAGAACCTTCTCCAAAATTGAACACATATTTGGTCACAAAGCAAGTCTCAAGAGATATAAGAAAATTGAAAACTCACTGTATCTTATCAGACCACCACAGATTAAAGCTAGTTTTCAAAAACAGAAACAACAGAAAGCCTACAAACTCATGGAAACTGAACAACTCTCTAATGAATGACCACTGAGTCAAGGAAGAATATGTGCATAGGGATATACACATAGGTATATACACATAGAGATATACAAATAGAAATAAACATGTAGGGATATGCACATGGGGTATACACATAGGAATATACACTCTATTGTGAAATTGTGCATTTAACTCATCACTATATAATTGTGTGTGTATATGTAACAATAATAATTAAAGAAAAATAGACCATGGCCATGGCCATGAATTGAAGAGACAGCAGCATGGAATAAACACAGGAGGAACTAGGGGAAGGGGGAAAGTTGTGTAAATCATATGAAATTTTAAAAATAAATATTTTTTTAAGATCAGTTTGTGCTGTGTTATAATTTAATGAAGGCAGTGGTGTTTCATCATGGTCACAGATCCAGAAATTTGGATCAGCACTGTTAGGAAACATTTTAGAAATCTGTGACAAATGGAATATTGTTCACAAGATGAGAGGCATCACACCCATTAATAGTTCATATATCTTGAGTCTGGCTTTCAGAATGGTTCAAACCATTTTAAGCAAACCACTTAAAATGGGTTTACAATCATTAATATAGTATAGTATGCTTTAAGTAGCTGAATGAAATATCCATTGAAAATCTATTGTCACATAAAGTTTTACAGCTTAATTATTACAATTATGGACAAGAAGAGATCTGAAAGTATAAAAATACTATAGGTGGCCATGAGGTACTGGGAAGAAATGTAGAAGACATACAATCCTGTTTCCATTTTCCTGAGTACGGATGCAGTGATGGCAGATGGTGGTGTCCCTGCACTCTGGAGAAATGTGATTATAAAATCCACAAAATACTATTATCTGGAAGCCAGAAGGAGTCCACATGGACAGCGTTTTAGATTCTGGAATTCGGGGCTGCTGAGATGGTTCAGGCAGTGAAGGTGCTGACTGCACAGCCTGACAACCTAAGTTCAATCCTCCAAACCACACAAAGGTGAAGGGGAGCACAAGCTGTCCTCCGACCTCCACATGTGTGTATATTTTGAAGTTAAAGTTTTCTTATGATGACAGTGGTATGTCTTTGTTAAAGGCAATCCATTGTCATTGCATGTTACTCTTCTCTCTGTGTTTAATGCACACAAAGTTAGCAAAGTGCATTGTTCAGTAGCTCCTCAGATCTATTAAGAGTAAGTTCTATACTTCTGAATATCTGTTTTCAGAACAGCACTCTGTGGGCATTGTCTCACTGTCTTGTGGCTCATGTTTGGTACTGGAATGATGCTGTTAAGAGAGTTATTCTTTGATACATACGGCAGAGACTATGGGTTACCTCATTTGCATGTTTTTCAACTTCCTTCTGCTCTGCCTTTCTGTATTTTAGAAACTATAAAGCTGAAAACTATTTTTCATGAAACCTGTCACTGCTAGTGATCCAAGGATGATTTGTTTTTGTTATTCAAATGCATTTGTGTAAGTCTGGATATGGAACAGAGTTATGTGTATGTAAGGGGAAGCTGGGCATGAGGAATTTTTTGCTGGAGAAAATATATTCAAGGCAGTGTGAGTCAAATTGACAGCTTCAGCAAAAGAAAACAACTCAGGCATGCAGCTTCCTAATCACGCAGCAGCAGAGTGGCTCTGGGGCCAGTAGCTTATAGTTGCAACTTCTCATCCCAAGGTAAATTCCTAAGTGCACATGAGCAGAAACACTTCCTGTGGAGGCCAGGTGATGAAGTACTGCTTTCTACATATTCTTGAACTGCAGACTACAAGTTTGTTGATCCAGTTAACATTGGTGTAAACAGCTAATTGACAATAAAATAATTTTTGCTTAAACTTTATAGTGTTTTTTTCCCTAAAACTATGCTTACTCTTTTGTCTCCACTGCTTTTTTTTTTTTTTTGATAACCTACTTTTCCTTTGGTGCACGCATCTCAATGTATTTCCTGCTCATCTTCCTGAGGATTTGTTTCAGCTCCTTGAATTGGAGGATTCATATTTTCATTTACATTGAGGGGAAAAAATTTCTCCCTATTTTCTTTCACAAATTCTGTCAATGAACAGCCTGCAGAATTCCTTTTAAATAGGTTTGAAATTCCCTGTCTTGTCTCCTAATGTTTCTACTGCATTTACAACTGATTATCTCTTCTGTACATTTTCAGAAACTCTCTTAGGTCTCTCTTCCAGTAAGTACATTAATCACTTTTTCACTTTAGTTATTAACAAAATATGACACCTGAAAGGTTTTAGCACCATCCTCAACATCTAAGAGACTCCACTCCAGGGCTAAAGCTAATAGCACCAATGCCTGAGACCTTCCTATCGTCCATCAGCCAAGCTAATGAGGTTTACCCTTACAATGGCAATATGATAGCAAAAATGAGTACCCCAATCCACTCCTGTTTGCTTTTTAGGAAACAGAATTCCTAAATGAATTAAAAGAGTACAAATTGATATTGGAGCAGTTGCAGGCTGGGGAGATGGCTTAGCTGGTAAAGTGCCTTCTTCTGCCCATACATGAGAACCGAAGCTCAGTTCACTAGCACCTATGTAAAAGCTGGGCCACATGATACATTCTATAACTCTAGCACTGGGGTGGGATGTGTCAGGAAACAAGCAGATTCATGAAACTCACTGGTCAGCCTGTAGAGGGAATCTTAGAAGGTCTTATTAATAAAAACAAACCCAGGCAGGTATTGGGAAAAAAAACGCTGGAAAATCAGAGAACCAGAACAAGCCACAGCTAACCTTACCTGGCCAACTTCTCAGCTGATCTTGTTTCCTCAGACTGGAAGCTTCTATGTCCTCATCCCAATGGCTCTCAGCTGAACTGCTGCTCGAAAGCCTGAAGCTTAACCAGCTAAAAGCTTAACCAGCCAAATGCTGCTAGTTTCTGGTCCTCACGCCTTATATACCTTTCTGCTTTCTACCACCACTCCCTGGGATTAAAGGCTCACTTTCTGGGATTAAAGGCGTGTGTCACCATGCCTGGCCATTTTCAATGTGGCCTTGAACTCACAGAGATCCAGAGGGATTTCTGCCTCCAAAAGGCTAGGATTAAAGGTGTGAGTGCCACCATTTTCTAGCCTTTGTATCTAGTGGCTGTTCTGTCTCTGACCCCAGATAAGTTTATTAGGGTGCACAATATTTTGGGGAACACAATACCACCACAGTCAGCCAGCCTAGCCAAATTGATGTGCTCTGAGTTCAATGAGAAACTCTGTCTCAAAAAAATAAAGCAGACAGTGATTGAGAAAGACAGAGAAACCTCTAGCCCACACACGCACACACACAAATGTGTGCATGGCCCCTCCTCCACACAAAAGCACTTGAGTGAAATCAGGAAAACAATGCAGAATATGAAAGAGAAATCCAATAAATAGGAAAGCTTAAAAAAATCCATTTGAATTTTTGGAAGTGAAAGTTCAAATCCAATTGAAAACCTCATTAACCTGCTAGAATAAATACATGACAGATTATTGGGGCTTGAAGAAAAGGGAAACAAATTAAAGCATTCAGACAAAAATAAAGAAAAAAGGAAGTGTGAGCAGAACATACAAGATCAGTGAATTATCATTAAAAGACCAGAATGTATCAAAGATGGCTGTAGAAAAATAAAGAGGTATGAGCTAATAAGGAAATAGCAAAAAATAAATAAAAAATCAAGTAATGAGAAAGAGGAAGATATTGATATATACAAGGTCTTTAGTATGACAAACATATTAGAAAGGAATTTCCCACATCATGTTACAGTAAAAACTCTGCACATAAAGAAAGAAGAAAGAATATTGAAAGTTCTAGAACAAAAATTCCAAGTGACACATAAAAGAAAATCTACCAAAACAGCAAATTCCTTAGCAGAAATTCTGAAAGCCAGGAAGGCATGGAATGGTGAACTTCAGTCCCTGGAAGATCAAGCAGCTCTAAGCCTATATTACTATGCTGAAAAATATAATCATTTGTAATTGAAGAATAAATGCATCCTTCCATGGAAAACAGAAGCCACGGAAATCCATAACCATAAGCCAGCACTGTAGAAGACACTTTAAGAAATCCTACATACATGAAAGATAAACACATCCATGAGAATGTATATATGGACTGAGAAAGAGTTAATCATCACAAAAAAAAACAGCAAATGACAAATTATTACATAATTCTCAAAAATAAATCTGAATGGTAGTAATGTCAATTTTCCAATTAAGAAGCAACAACAAAACCGTTTTCTAAAGTTGTACATTTTATTTTTTAAATATTAATTTAAATAATTACATGGCTCTTTTATATATTTATCTCTAATGACCACTGATTTCTAAAACGAGAGAATGAGTAAAAAAAAAAAAAAAAAAAAAAAAGAACATAATGACTTTTAAAGTATAAGAAAATATATTGAATAATTTTCGTGATCTTAAAGTATACTATTTACATTAGATATATATGTGAAATAATGATTTTGGATAATGTAAGATAAATGTTATAATCCAGAGGATTTTTGCAGATCTTAATTTGATGTTTTCTGAAGTTCCTCCACAAGAGCATGGCTCTCTGTGTCCTGCGAGCTGTCACAAAAGACTACAACAAAGTCTCAATATTATTTTCTTATACTTTAAATTGAGATAAGCTAGTATAGAACATAAATGAACTGAAGCTATTTAGTATTTAATATATAAAAATGTATAAGGGAGAACGTCCTATGTCACATTTAGGTTCTAACATACAATACTTTCCAGCTATTTCCCAGGATGCATTCGGATCACACTCTTTTGTCTTTATTTCACATCATGGTCTGGTAAATATACAACAAAATGTTATTCAAGTATTTGAGATACAGTGTGTTAAAACAAAAAAAGAAGAAATGATCTTATGTGCAATAAAAATTACATAGTAATTTATGTCAAAAGTTAACTTCATTACAATTTTAGCAGGCATACATCTACTTCACTATAGCAAGCATCAATATAATTATGATTCTGTGAAAGTAATGTAATCTCAAGTGAATGCTAAAAGAAAAAACTCTGTCTTCCAACTAGCACATTAGTGGGACTTGCCTAATTAAATCAATTGAATTCCAATAGAAGAAAAGCCCCTTAAGTGTACACTATGAGTCTCATATGAAGAAGCAGATGTAATCAGGTACTTACTATGCACATTAGCAAATTGCTAGAAAATTTTTAATATGTGAATTATTTTTGGTATATAGCAAATCAAAGGTCTAGGAAAGATTTTTAAACTCTGGTGTAAATGCATAATGTGCAAATTCAGGTTTTAAAAAGTCTATTCTGCTAATGCTTCTTTCATAATTAAGCAATGGTATCTTAAAACCATTTTTATAGAATTTTATATGGGGCCATAAAATGCATAAATTAATTTTCTAAGTATAAATGCCATATTAAGGGGTAATTATAAAGGCCTGAGAGGTATTATCATTAGCATACATGCTGCTTCCTTGGTTTTCTGGTGTTTAGGGAACTGTTTTACTTTCCTGGAACATCTTTTCAATATTAATAATAAAATGTATTTAAAAGTTGCAAATATACCACTATCTGTAAATTTGTTTTTACATTTTCTTTTTCTTTTCTTTTTTATTTATCTTTTGAGAATTCCATACTATGTTTACATCATTCTCCACATTCCTTACCTCCAACTCCTCCTATATATTTCCCACTCTTTTTCAAATCTATGGCCTCTTTTTCTTTAATTATAACTGTTACACACACACACACACACACACACACACACACACACACATATATATATATATATATATACATATATATATATATTACACATAACCTGATGACATGATTTAATGTTGCTTATATGCAGTTAGGCTGACCTCTTGGTATTGGATAAACCTATCAGGAGGCTTGTCCCTGGAGAAGACTGATTCTCTCCTTCTCAAAAACCATTAATTATTCTGAGCACTCAATGACTTTTATAACCTAAAGTTCCAAGACTTCCATAAGGCCCCCACAAAACAGTTCATTTTTCTTTATGGCTGAAAAAATCCATTATGTATATGCACTGTCTTTATTCCTCTGTTGTTAGACACTTAGATTGGTTCCATAAAATAACTCTTATGAATGGTATTGCAATAAACATTCATATGCAATCATTGCTGAAGTAAGTTGATATGGAGTGGTCTAGCTGGGTCATATGGTAAGTCTATTTTTGTGTTTTTCTAGTCAGAATGTGTTACTAGCTCAGGGTAGCCTTACATTCAAAGGCTCACTACCTCAACCTTCTGAGTGTTGGAATTATAATGTGTACCATCATACTGAGCTTCAAAATCAGCAAGGGCATAAACTTGGGAGGGAGACACTTTGTGGGAGTATGGGTAGCTGAAAGGGGAAACTGTGGGTTATTTATGATCATAATATTATATACATACATTTAATCCTTAAATAATAAGTTAAAATTTTCAAAAAGAAAAAGTAGACCATTACAGAAAGCCACAGGTGGCCAAAATACAGAGAATATGTGGTGTGCCCAGCCCCAACTGATACATCAACAACACAACCCCTACACCTAAAGCTTAGGGAATATCACAGAACATCAAAGAAGAGGGGGCAGAGAGATTGTAAGAGCCAGAAGACTAGGACAAGATATCTGCTGCAAGATACTGTCTTCTACATATGTCTGCACCCAGGAATCTCAATGACATGGGTACCTAAACAAGATCTAAACGTTGGTACTTCTTTTTTTTTTTTTTTTGGTTTTTTGAGACAGGGTTTCTCTGTGTAGCTTTGCGCCTTTCCTGGAACTTGCTTGGGAGACCAGGCTGGCCTCGAACTCACAGAGATCCGCCTGGCTCTGCCTCCCGAGTGCTGGGATTAAAGGCGTGCGCCACCACCAACCGGCTAAATGTTGGTACTTCAAGCAGACATGCCAACATGGATGAGGCAATTTTCACAAAGCCTAACCCCTAGATGAAAAATTTAATGTGCAGATCTTGTGAGAGCTAGGTAGACTGGAATGCTAAGAGTAACACTGGCAAGAATGGTCCACATCATGATTCAGAGGGAACAAAGATTCTGTGTGGAACTGGGACGAGAGTTGATCATAAGTTGGTATACATAGTGGAAAAAATATAGTTTTTCTTGATGTCCCTTACAACTTCAAAATATTGCCTTTTGATTAATTATTATTCCCTTGAATCTTCACTCATTAGACTTCTCAAAAGCATTTTTTATTATCAGTAACATTCTTGAAATATGTAACCAAACTAACTCATAAGCAGGAAAGCAAAAAATAAATTATTCAAGGACTTAAAGCATTCTTATTATCACAAATAAAATGACTTAAAATATACTGGAAATGGAATAAAAGAAATAATATTTTTGCTCATTCAGCATGAAGAATTTGACACTCAAGCATGAATTATATGGTTTCAAAGGATGGCATTCTCAGAGGAAATTCCCTTGTTAAGTGTACTTTATCACTCTACATTTTAAAGTCCCTACAGGCTGCTACACTTTTCCATTTCTCTGATCTGAGTCATTTATATCCAATACAAAGACATCGAGAGTAGAATCTGAAGAGTCCTCCATCAGAAGCCTCAGTTGTGGTCTCTATTGCTTAGTCAGACTTAATTATTTTAATATCAAAACTTTCAGAATCTTCTTTGGATAGAGAGAGCTAGAGTATCACTCCACACTACAAATAAAAGCAAAATGATCTACATGATGGCCAATTTTCT
>CABHPP010096592.1:0-58836 GCA_902168425.1 Peromyscus attwateri | reverse complement strand
ACACACACACACACACACACACACACACACACACACACACCTCTGATATCCTGACCCTGGTCTATCTTGCTTTTAAGGAGGTTTCCAGAGCCTTTGTAACTTCACACTCATTCTTAGTCTCTCCCATCTCTGAGGTGGTTGTCTTGACCAGAGTCTCATAAGTTCTTGACCAGCTCTTTGTAAAGTCAGTTTAGTGGTTTTCAACGACACTGCATGTCCAGTAATTCATGACGGTTCCGACACTACCTGGGCCCTTGCAGCCCCACATGTTCCAGGCTCACCTCATATGGCTTCTGTCACATTAGACATCCGCTGTAGGTCCTGGGTTTCCCTGGTCCTGCTCCCCACTTTCAACTTGAATATAGACTCTGGGTTTATAGAACCCTCTGTCAGATGCAACAAATTGCTCAGCTGACACAGTACTCAAGAGTACTGCATAACCAGCTGTAGCTAGAGTTTTCCTGCCTGGCCCACGGTCAGGACAAATCTCTCTCACCTGCCAGTCTCACAGCCGCTCAGACCCAACCAAGTAAACACAGAGACTTATATTGCTTACAAACTGTATGGCCGTGGCAGGCTTCTTGCTAACTGTCCTTATATCTTAAATTAATCCATTTCTTTAAATCTATACCTTGCCACATGGCTTGTGGCTTACCGGCATCTTCACATGCTGCTTGTCCTGGCGGCGGCTGGCAGTCAGTGACTCCTTCTGCCTTCCTGCTCTTTTAATTCTCTCTGTTAGTCCCGCCTATACTTCCTGCCTAGCCACTGGCCAATCAGTGTTTTATTAGCAACACATTTGCCATACAGAACATCCCACAGCAACCAGCCCTCCTTTTTCGTGGGTTCTTCATGAATGTGTTCGACCAACTACTTAACCGACAGTAATACTTTGAAAGATGTGTCTACACCAGACACGTACATTTCTCCATAGTCATCATTCCTGAAATACTCCAGCAAGACAATTATTTGCCTAGCAATGACCTTGTGAGATTTTCTAATACAGGGACTAGGAATGGTGCTGTTGGTTGGTAAAGTGTAGGAGGACCTGTGTTCAGATCCCCAGGACCCACGTAAAAATCCTTAGTAGTGGCACATGCCTGTAATCCTAGTGCTGGCTGACAGGGGACAGGCAGATCCTAGAGCACCTTGGCCAGCCAATCCAGCTGAACCAGTGACTTCCTGCTTCCCTTGGAGACCTTGTCTCAAAAAGTGATTTATAGAGTGATTGAGGAAGATGTGTGTTGTCAACTTCTGGCTTTATGCACATATGCACACACACACACACACACACACACACATACACACACACACCAGCAAAATCTACAGGATATATATGTTATATGCAAATACTATGACTTTTCTCTTAGGGATATTGTGTATCGACATTTTTAGTATCCAGCAAGCCCCTGGAACCAATGCCCTGTGGCTATTGAAGCTCTTACAATTTCTGTTTTCTTATAATGGATACAAAGTGAACAGCTACAATGAAGAGAGACTTAGGAATCAAGGCTGCGAGAGTTGTGGGAGCCAGGATGCCATGCACTGGGTGTGTCATCTTCCAAGTATATCCATCAGAGTATCATTGAACTTAATCCAGCTTTTATTTGATTGATATGAGTGAGTAAACCACTAGTCACACAACTGAACTCATTGTATAGTTCCTTTGCACTCCCCAGAAAAAAAGTTCTGCCCATTACCTTCTTTCTTTCTTTCTTACTTCCTTTCTTCCTTCCTTCCTTCCTTCCTTCCTTCCTTCCTTCCTCCCTCCCTTCCTTCCTTCCTCCCTCCCTCCCTCCCTCCCTCCCTCCCTCCCTCCCTCCCTCCCTCCCTCCCTCTCTCTCTCTCTCTCTCTCTCTCTCTCTCTTTCTTTCTTTCTTCCTTTCTTTTTTAAATTTATTTTTATTTTATGTATAAGTGATTTCCCTGCATGTATGTTGTACACCATGTGCATGCAATATCCACAGAGGTCAGATAAGGGCACAGATTCCCTAGATCTAGAGTCATGTATCACAACACAGGTGCTCCACCAGAGCAGCAAGTGCTTTTAATCACCGAACCGTCTCTCTAGCCCCATGGCTGGCTTTCCTGGTAGTCAACACATTCTGAATCCATCTGGTCGCACTTTCTTTTGCACATCCTGAATCTTTCTGTGCTGTACTTGTGTGTCACCTTGGTGACACAAATTGTTGATAAGCCAAAGGAATTTGTATAAATAACAAAAGACACCTCTACCACTTAGAACCTTCCACTTGACTTCTTTCAAGGTCTTGTAGGACCAGGAGCAAAGAGCAAGCATGCTATCTTTCCTTTTTTGATGCTGCTATGATTTTATCTTTCTATTTCTTCTCTATGTTTTACTAGCTTATGTTAATTATGCATATTGGGTTTCATTATGGCATTTTCTACATGAATGTGATATATTTAGTCCCCATTTACCCTCTCTTGCCTTCCCTTCCTCTGTAGAGCCACTGGCTTTCCCTAATCTTTCTCCCTTTAACACTGATGTCTTTTGAGGGGACAAGCAGCCCAATGAGTTTACCATGCTTACATGAGCATGAGTATGGGGTCACTTAAAGGCGTGTTGGCAACTTACTAGTGGCTACACCACTGAAGAAATTGGTCCCCTCCACCAACAACCATTAGCTTTCAATTGCTCTAACAAAGACTACGGGGGTCCAGCCTCTAATAGTCTTTTCCCAGGATTCCAGAAGAGATGCTATGAGCGGCAGGAATTAATCTGAGGGAATGAATCTAAGTACACCGAGCTCTTTAGTCCATTCACTTTATTCTTCTAAGACAAAATTATATCTACACAGCTTCAATTCTGTTCTCATACTTAGCTCCTTTCTGTCCCTTCTTCTGTCCTCTCATAGTTCTAAGTTTCTTCCATCTTTGTTCTCCATGATTGTCCTTCTCCTCTCTCTCCAGTCTAGTTTAAATCCACATGTAATGTGCAATTCTCTGGCCCCTCTGCTTTCTGCTCAGGTGGGACAATTCTGCTCGGTTGTAACATGAATCTTTTTTTTTTTTTTTTTGGTTTTTCGAGACAGGGTTTCTCTGTGTAGCTTTGCGCCTTTCCTGGAGCTCACTTGGTAGCCCAGGCTGGCCTCGAATTCACAGAGATCCACCTGCCTCTGCCTCCCGAGTGCTGGGATTAAGGGCGTGTGCCACCAACGCCCGGCTTGTAACATGAATCTTAAAAGGTCTTATTAATATATAAAAAAAAAAAAAGACCCAGAGCCAGGTACTGGGGTGAACGCTGAAAGATCAGAGAAACAGAACCAGCCACAGCTACCTCACCTTGCCAGTTCCTCAGCTTATCTCGTTTCCTCAAACTGGAAGTTTCTGTGTCCTCATCAGAAAGGATCTCAGCTGAATTGTGCTGCTCAAAAATCTAAAAGCTTAACAGACCCTAGTTCCTGGTCCTCCCACTTTATATATCTTTCTGCTTCCTGCCATCACTTCCTGGGATTAAAGGTGTGTGTCACCATGCCTGATGTTTCCAGTGTGACTTTGAACTCACAGAGATCTGACTAGATCTCTGCCTCCAGAAATGCTAGGATTAAAAGTGCATGTGTGGCACCATTTTCTGGCCTCTATGTCTAGCGGCTGTTCTGTTCTCTGACCCCAGATAAGTTTATTAGGGGAACACAACGTCACCACACTCAGTAGCTAGGAAGCCTGTGTCATAGCTTGATGCACCTGGTATCTGAGGGCCTTTTTGTTTTGAGTGAATTAAAGGAGGGTTAAGCTTAATTTACACAAGAAGCAAACAAAGGTTTGTACCTAACATCCACCTGACCTTGGCTGTTGTCTCCATGTGGATATTTACCTTAATTCAGGAGACTAGCAGGTGGTCTGGAATGCTTGTCTATCTGCAATCTATTCTTGGATGTTGAGAGATCTCTCAGATAAAACACACTGTTAGAAGTTCTTAGAAGAAGAATTAATTGGGAAAGCTACCATAGCACACAAGGAAACCATTGCAGGAACCAGCTAATATATATTCAAAAGCTAATATCATCACCAAGACTCCTTGAGGCTTGGCTTTATCCTCTGGAAGAGCTCTGCTTCTTCCAGGTATTAGCTATCACTATAGTCAGCTGAGCTCCTGCTTCATATTTCTGTGGCCCGCAGCATTGCTCCTTAGGGATGGTTGGAGGCTTTTGTTAGCTGTCAAACCCTCAGAGTGAAGGGAGGCTTTATGAGTTCCTCCCACCTCCAGGATGGAATGCCCAAGCACACACTCTTGTGTAGACCTTTCATAGGGAATGGCAGCTGCTGTGAGTTCATGAGTGCAGTGGCTGTGTAAAGCCCCCACATCACTCTATCCCTTCCTCTAGCTCTTGCAACTTTCTGCCCCATCTTTCCTGATGTCCCCAGAGCCATAGATATAATGTATCTATGATATAAATGTCTCATGTAGATCTGAGTACTCAACCATTATTTATTTACAGCACCTTAGCCAGTTGTCAGTAACCAACACCCACTGCAAAAGCAAGTTCCTCTGATCAAAGTTAACAGCCGCAGTAATATGAGGACAGTTTGATGAGGCACACGACAAGCATACTTTGTTATTACACTGCAATCTTGGGACTTAGGAACATTAGCAGTACCTCTTTCCTAAGTGCCTCTACCAAGTGAAACGGGGGAAAAAAATCCCATTTTAACATCTTATTGTAATTACAATCCCATGTTGATGTATTGTTACAGAATGCAATTGAAACTGAATTATTTCAATGTAATAGTCCACAGGGGACGTATATGGCCTTTAAGTTTGATTGGGATGGCTTCAGATGGTCGTGAAGTCTTAGAAGTCAGGTGATTATAAGTAAAAGGAAATGATGCAGAAAGGAAGAACATGTTGAGAAATGGCATACTTGATAGCTAGTGACACATTTTTAATGCTTGTTGTAAACACCCTGAAGGCTTTGCCTTTGGTGAACTGATTTAGACAGAGCGCCCCTGGGTATCAAAGCCTTGAGAGGCATGACGTGTATTGAAAAAGATATTTCCCTATTTTGAAAGGTTTCTACTTAGAAAGAACACATGTGCCTATAAATCTTAACTGAGAACTGGAAAGGAATAACGTTAGGTAATTTGTAAGATTTCAGAGACGTTTGAAGATGCCTTCAATTTAAAGAACACCTTGAAGTTATATTGAAAGTTTTTGGAAAATAGCTTTGGGTTTTTGCAATCTAGAAACCGTTTTATTGCAAATTTCCCTGAATATATGGACAATCAGTTTTGAAATTCAGCTGAAGAGTGTCATTGTGTTGGTTATGATAATTGTGAAGGTTCCATGGAGAGGGTATCTTACAGTTTATATGGGATGTTTCAAGAACAATGTCCGTAAGCAAAATTCACTTTGGGATTTTTTTTTTTTTTTTTTGCAAAATAGGTTTTAATATCAGAAATGACATTCCCATCATTGGAATATGATTTTCCTTTAGCTTCCTTTGGACTGACTTAGTTTACACCATAGTGATTTTAACACGAGGATTGTTGACATAAACTAGTCCTATTTTAAAAACTGTCCCTGCCCTCAGTCCAAGCACAGGGGTGTGTCAGGGGACTAGCCACAACCAGACTCTAACCACCATGCTGACACCTCTGTGACCTCCAATGGAGAGGTACATGTTGACCAAATAGATAGAAAACTGGACAATTCACACCAGAACTGCTTAGAAAGCATCTCAGATCTGAGAAGCACAAACCTGTGATGGACACCCCATTGTATTTTTTAACTAACCCGCAGAAATGATATTGTCATCAGGAAACATTTTATTCAGTTAAAATGATGGAGTCACAGGCAAAATAAGATAAACCTAGCATTAAATAAACATTACATTTAAAATACTTTTTATGAAGTAGATACATGATTTGTCAAAGAATATTTAGTTGTTAGAATCAGCCAAGGAAATGACAATACCCTTTATGTTTTCTATTATACAAATAAACTGACTTTGATGATAAAAATTTAACAATGTAATTATAATATTTTATTAACATACATGGTAGTCAAAAATTAACCCAAGGAGAAAAGTTAGTGAGTTACAGGGTAGACTGGCACCAGAATACTTAGTTCAAAGTCTGGTATGTGTTCTTATATCTCTACAGCATGAATAGGCCTGCTTCCCCACCTGCACATGGTTGTCTTCATTTCAGAGCGGTAGAAATATTAGTCCTCTCCTCAAGGGTTAATATAAAAATTATATGAGATAATATTTGCAAAGTCCTTAGACAGTACTTAGAAATGCTGAATGCTATATATACACTCGTATCTCTTGGTGTCTATGAACTTGTGTGTGTGTGTGTGTGTGTGTGTGTGTGTGTGTGTGTGTGTGTGTTCACAAGATGTGTGTGTGGCCATATGACTGTGAGGGTACATGTGCATATGTGCACATGTGTACTTGTGTTTGGAGAAGCCTGAGGTTGGTGTCAGATGTCTTCCCTCATTACTGTCCAAGTATTTATTAAGACAAGGTGTCTTACTAATCCTAGAGCTTGTCATTTGGGTTAGCCTGGACCAGCTTGCTCTGGGGATTCCCTGTTGCTGCCACATCCACCTACCTTTTGTGGGTTTCAGGGATCCAAACTTTGGTTTTCACACTTGCAGTGGGAGCTCTTCACCTGCTGAGCCATTTCCCAAGCCCCCCACATCCTAAAAAAAAGAATTCATCCTGTTTTATATCTTGTTACTAGACTGGACATTGTTAATATAATGGACTAGACACCTCCCTTTTTATCTTATCAATATCTGGTAGTTATTTTTCATTTTATATATAATAATTTTTTTGCATTTCTAGTATTTTACTCTTTAAAGGTTGGGTTATTTTATTGTATATTTATAACACACACACATACACACACACACACACACACACACACACACTCGTATATTGTTTTATACTCAGCTTGTTTTTTGTTTTTGATTCTTTTAGGTAAAATCACTGCATAATTTTTGTGACTAAATTTGCAGTCATCCTAATTTTAGGATAACTAGTGAGGAGTTGACTTACCTCTATATACCAGTACATGCCTTTGAGTATACTTTTATTGTTATATACTGCTTTTTAAAAAAAATCATACTACCTTCTCAACACTGCTGAACGAGCACCGTCCACACCCCCTTTCCAAACTCCTGCCATATCCTCTGCTTCCGTCATGCTGTGACCAATGACAACACCCTCATTTGTCCGGGTACCATTGTAGCTTTCATCTTTAATCTCTTTTCTAGAGAGCAAGTGGCTCACAATCTTCACTACGCTAACTTAACCATCGTGTCGGCGAGAGTTTGGTAAGACAGTCGCGAGTGTTAAAATAGGGTTTTAGAATAATGTGTGACAACTGTGGCGGATAGCAAGGCCAGGACATCGGCTTTTTCTTTTGTATTTAAAGACCAGTGGTGGGTGTAGCAGGGGAAATGAATGGCACGGTTCCCTTCCAGGCTGTAAGGGAAGCAATAGTGATAAAGCCATACTGCCAGCCCCTGTAATATCTGTATGTGTCTGTGTAAATGTGCTTGCATATGGTTACGGGTATAGAACTGTATTCATAGATACATATATGCATATGCATACATATATTTTTTTATTTCTAGTCTACATAGCTTTATTGGGCAGGATATGTCTTAATTTTATAGATGGAGAAACTGAGGCACAGGGAATGTTTATAACCTCTTCAATTTCCATAGCTGTGGGAGGGGAGCCTCAATTTGATCTGCTCCTCCGAATCTGTGTCTTGGACTTGGGGAAGAATTCCTCCCTGATGGGGAAATATTGATCCAACTTCTAACAGCACTGTGAAGGTCAAGTCAGGCCGTCTCTCTGAGGTCACCTGAAGGCTGATGGAGTCAAGCTCGAATGGGACACTGCTTCCTCTTCAGGCCCTCACAGGTCTCATGTGGAGCAGAGACATTTGTTCCTCAGCTACTATGTTCCAGTGATTGTTCTCCTTGTGTATACGCATGTGTGTGCATGCGCATGTGCGTGTGTAACAACAGGCTAGGAATCGGGTTATGAAGGAATAGTGTGTGATGTGACAGAGCAGCCCCAGCCTTCCAGCTCACAGCACACTTCTGTCTCTGAGATCTCCCTCTCTCCAGTCACAAATAGAGGCCAATAAAGACATCAGTGTCCTGAGAGCAATATGTTACAGGAAGCCATGGCGTCATTAAATCTTTCCGCTAAAATAACAGAAACTGTGTGGCCAGAGGATAGATGAGAGAATGGAGGATTTGTTAGTAGTAACTTACCCATCAATCATGAATGACTGAGGAGCAGCCCACCCAAGTGCCTCGTGTGCAGAGTGTTTGGAGATCTGGATTCTGGCCTAATCCCACACCCAATTAGCTATGTGACTGTGTGGTGCAGGGCATGCACTTCTCTGTTTCATGATTTACTTATCTGGATGGAGAAAAAAAAATCTATGTCAGGATGTCAGTGTAGGAAAAACGTAGGGGCTGCAGATTTGTTGTGCTCTCTTGTGAAGCCCTAGGGATTGGTTCTGAGCCACCCAACACCTACAGGCTGCCCACCTTCTCTTCAGTCAGCATCTTACAAGATTTTTCATTTTTACTTAATTTGAGATTATTCCATATAAAAGCACGTTTTTGCTGAAATTTTTTTATCCTAGCTAGTGATAAGCTATTTGAGAACAGCTGCTTTTAATTTTTATTAAATATTTAATTTGGGAAAAAAACAACACTGTAGAGATGCAGAAACAGAGACACTCTTGTTGCCAGCGTAGTTCCCCATGTCACTGAAATTGGGTACAGGCAGTGTGGCCTGCTCAAGTAGTATATCCACTGAGAATCTCAGCAAGCTCCAGTCAAAAGGAAAGCAGACCAGAGAGAGATCCATGGGACAAGCTCTGAGCCTATGTTTTCTTGTGAAGTGTGATGGATACTCACAACAGGACACTCTTTCAGCGGGTCTTCTATGCAATGCATCCGAGGTATGTTACCTGGGCCAGCCATTTCTATGCCTTGTATATTAATGCTGACATTTCCCCCAGATTTTGTATTTCTTTTTTCCTGCAATGTCAATTTAAGCTGAACTGAACACCATTTCTTGTTTTATGGTATTTCTTACCTTCCTTGTCCCAAGCAGTTAACTAACTTCATAATTCAAAGGAGCAAACCTGTTGTTCCTATTTTAAAGATTGCACAGACAACTTTGTTGTTGAGTGGGTTTTTTCTTTTGGAAGGATTGCTGTCTGCACTGTTACAGAAAATTCCTGCAGTGAATTGTGCTGTGAGTCTGTAGCAAACAAACTGAGATCTGGGAACCCATGTGTCTTGCAGGTGGGCTTTTTCTTTTTCTATGGCATTAAAAGATAATTTAAACTAAAATTTTTACTTAGTGTGTGTGCATATGTGTAGGTGTGTGGAGGTCAAAGGGCAGCTTCCTCTCTTCCTCTGCCATGTGAATTATGGGGATAGAATTCAGAGTGCTGTGGATATCGCTCTGTATGCTGTGAATGTGTTGCTCTGATTGGTTAATAACTAAAGTGCTGATTGGCCAGTAGCCAGGCAGGAAGTGTAGGTGGGACAAGCAAAGAAGAGAATTCTGGGAAGAGGAAGGCTGAGTCAGGAGTCGCCAGCCAGACACAGAGGAAGCAAGATGTAAAAATACTGGTAATCCACAAGCCACATGACAATTTATAGATTAATAGAAATGGGTTAATTTAAGATATAAGAACTAGATAGCAAGAAGCCTGCCATGGCCATACAGTTTATAAGTAATATCAAGTCTCTGTGTGTTTACTTGGGTCTGAGCGGCTGCAGGAGCCAGGTGGACACAGGAAAACTTCAGCTACATTCAGAGTATCAAGCTTGCCAGAAAATTCCCTTACTTGCTGAGTTGTCTTGCTGCTCCTTCTTCAGCTTTTTTCCCCTTAAGGTTTATTTTAATTTTTATTTATGTGTCTGTATATATGTCTGAGTGGCTACCACATATGAGTAAGTGCCCGTGGAGGCCTGAAGAGGGCCTAGGAGATCCTGGAGCCACAGTTGCTGTGGGTGTAAGAGCTGCCAGATGTGGATGCTGCGATCTGAACTCAGATCTTCTGCAACAGCAGCGAGGGTTCTTAAACTTCTGAGGCATCACTCAGGCCCTTCTTCAGCCTTTGTATTCATGGAGTTGTTGAGGCATTTTGTACATTTTTCTCCGTAAACTTTGCAGGTCAGAGGGACCAGTAAAAGATGGAAAAAACATGTTTTAGTTTGTCCAAAGGATCTACTGCTCAAAAATAAGTTGAAGTAACATACTGACGTATAAAAGTACTTTATAAATACTGTTTGCTTTTTTTTATCCAAATTACTTTAAGGCGAAGGAAAACTATGTGAACAGGTCACTGTGAAAGGCCCACATCCTACTATCTTTCAGAGTCTCTAGGCCTGTGTGGAGAGAGGATGAATGTCTGAGAGTAGGGGACTAGTCTCACAGTATTTGTTCAGGCACGTGCATTTTAATAGTTCAAGAGTATGTGATATTCACTGTCATTTTTTGGAAATACCTTTGATTTTAATGAAAGCATAAACAAGTGCTGGCATTCATTTTGTTAAGTCACTTACGGAGGTTTCCAACAGCTCACATCTTATCATCTTGAAGAAATTCAGCCTGGTTTCCGTTCTGTCAGCGGAGTCTATGCCGTGGACACAGCACCGCTCTCTAATGGGTTGTGAGGCCCACACGAGAGTGTACAGTGTGCTCATTAAAATTACAGCAACAGAATCGGCAGAATAAATTGCCACCGAGTATTTGACTCTGACACTTATATGCATTTCTTCTCAACATGCCTATGGGCATGTCACTGTAAATTGTCCATGAGGATCGCAGTGACAGCTTTATGGACTGAAGTTAGAGCCCTGGCCTCCCAGCTGGCTCAGCGATGACAGCCTAAGTGAGGATATCGTGAGATCAGCTTAGGAGTAGCTATAGATTTCTGCTTGAACAAGTTTTAGGTAGAAGCTATCCTAAATACCCAGAGAACTTGGGGGAAAAAAAGGATGAGATAATGAGGATGATCCAATACTTTCCAAATATGAGACATAAATATGAAGACTCCATCCTGGAGTGATTAAACATACAAAGATTGTTTCTATCACTAGGGGATATGGTAGGGCCTGGTGAAGGCTGTTCTGGGACCCTGCCACCGGGAAGCACAGAATGCTACAGAATGAATTCTTTATTCTCTTCTTAAAGTTGCATAGAATAGAAGACCTTTGAGGACAGAGACACACGGCGGGCTGCTCACCTGAAGCTTCTGAGGTGGGATGGTGGGTGGCCATGGTGGGAGACGGTGGCTTTTGACTTGATATGTCCACATGCCTGCGGACCATGTTTGGTTATCGGGGGAGTCCTTGAATGATTTTACTTTCTATAGTGCCGTCACACATATAGGGAGGGGTATGTCAGGGGAGCGGCGGATTTCGGAGCTAACAACACTTATTTCAGACATCTGGAGATTCTAAGAGATGGAGGTGGTGCGAGAGCACAGGAGGAAGAGAGGAATGTATCAGGGAATTGGTGACTTCTGTGACAGAGACGGACAGACCCAGGGAGAGAGAGACGAGAGAGGGGAGGGCGGAGGGAGAGAGAGTCAGTCATGGGACTAGAAGAAAAGAGGACCGTGGTTGCTGGGCAGATGCTCCCAGGAGATAGGAGGTAGCAAAATCAATAAAGGACAGAACCAACAGAGGTCTTAAAGCAAAGGGGTATGAACAGAAGGCCACCATATTTGGTGAGGAAAATCATTCATTCATGTCCTCCAGAGTTTGGTTGCTGTATGATACCTCTATGTGCTTTAACTTTTTTTTAATAGCAACCCAGTGACATAAGCAGTATCATCAATAAATTGTAGAGCCTGAAAGGAAGTTTGGTTATTAAATAGGGATTGGCAATTTTTAGCTGGTGAAGCTGGTTTTGAATCAAGAACTCTTTGCCTTCAAGCTGTGGGTTTGGCTTTTTTTTTTTTTTTAGTATATTTCTAGGGCAAGAGTTCAAAGATGAAGCTTTAAAGTGATCTACTAAAACACACACACACACACACACACACACACACACACATACACACACACACACCACACCAAGAATTGCACAAACTCATTGGCCTTGATAATGAAGATATCCTTGATGACATTCAAGAAAGAGTCCCAGCTGAGTGCTGAGGACTGCTGCAGTGTCTGAGGAAGGTTGCCTGCTTATGGACACAAGGCAGAGGGGCATGGATTCTCTGGAGAAACGTGCAGTGTGAGAGCAGGCCTGTGGAGCCGAGGCCAAGAGGTTTGGGGTAGTGCACAGAGATTAACTGTCTCCTTAGCCGCTCATGCTCATGACTATCTCTTTGTGGAATGGGAAGCCTGTTTCTCAGAGGATAAATGGGAACAGAGGGAACCTGGCCTGGCTCGGTTGTATGTTGAAGAAAAGTCTGTCCATGACAATGAGAGAATGCCCAGGTATGCCCAGGTAGGGTGGAGGGTCTAGGGGCGAAGCAGAGGGACGTAGAGGGAGCTGTGTCCCCTGGGGATTGTCTGAAGAGCCATGCTTTGTGTGACGTGACCCCTCCCGTGACACTCACACTTCAGCAGAGCCGCAAAGCCAGATGTCCTTGCTTCTGGGTATGACTAGGTTTCCCTTTTTCATGACAAAACAAAACAAGAACCTGAACAACAATCTTGTGAGAAAGATGAGTTTTATATCGATGTTGCTGAATTTTGAAACAGTCACTGGGTAGGAGGAAGACACGTATTTGTGAGCATTTAGTTGGTTGTCATTATTTCATATTATTTCAAGATTACAGCTATTATGCTTATAGGGAGAGAGGGCATAGATTTTGATGGAACAAAAGTGAGATAAGATGTGTTGAAGACTAAAAATAGATTTGTAAGTCATAAGTAGGAGATGGTCAGAGGAAAAAGGGAGGCTCGAAAAAGAGAAGGCTGTGCCAGACTGAATTGGGGGTGTGCGCCTCCAGGACTTTGGGAGAGATTCATAAGGCTGTGCCACAGAGACCCTCCCCGCCCACTACACCTTCTCTGTTAAGCATGGCGCAATGACATTTTCTGGGGAAAGGAGCCAGGAGAGAATGTCAGCAAATGATTGAAAGAAGATTGAAAAGAGAGATTGAAAGATTGAGAAGTCTGAGGTTGAACAAATGAATGAGTATCAGAGAAAGGGCTTCTAGGTTGCTTAGACTGGCTTCATACAGCTTCCAGGAAATGCTGTGATGCAGAGTCCAGGAAGATAACATTCATGGAGGGCTAGAGCTGGAGCCATGGTCTTCAACTGGTATGGATTGGAATATGAGAGGTCCCCTGATGTGGGGCAGCTGGCCAGCTAGTGACATATACTTTATGGACCTTCTCTTCCTAGGGAATCTTCTTTGATAACCACTAAGACAGGAAACTGCACAGATTTCCTAAAACCTAACTGTGACCAGAGCAGGGTCTTGGTCACGTCTCCAGATGGCAGGTTCTTAAGTGACTTTGAGATGTGAGCCTGAAACTGTAATGTTGGAAGTTTGCTCTCCAAGAACACTAACTCCAGCTAGTGGTTAAGTGTGTCTGCTGGTGGAGCATGTATGAACTTCTCTGCTGAAAGTTGGTGATTGCCCTGTACCAGACACAGCTGTCCCTCTCCTGCAGGAGTGCACACTCCTAAGTGACACCAGGCTGATAGGCCTTTCTCCCAAGACTCTGCCCATCCTATTCTGGCTTTGTTTTTGTTTTTTTAGAGAAAGATCTTGCTTGTGGTCTCAACTCAAAATCCTTCTACCCCAGCCTCCCAAGGGCAATCTGACCACTGGGTCACCATCATCTTTACCATCTATAATCTGAAGAATTTATATTGGTATTTGTTCAATATATAATTATTTCCACTTTGAAGTGAAAAGAATATTTTAAGTAATGTAATATTGCTGTGGAGCCATTAGATCTGTCCTTGACAGTTTGTGTTCTTTCTATAACCTTGAATATTTTATTTGCCAGGCTAATTTGCTAATGTACTTTTCAAAATGCAATCTATCTGCCCAGTGTAACCTCTCTAAAACACTTGGCAGTTGAATAAAGAAAGTTTCTGTATGATTAAATAAGATCCGGCTTTGTCAACCAATGTCAGATTAGTTTCCAGTACCCACTCTATTGTTCTTATCATATTTCCCCCCTCAGCTGCAGCTCTGGGGGGGGGGAGTGGCTGATGGTGGTGGCTAGGATCATCAGAGGTGGTAAATGAATGATCTGGCTCCTTTCAGTGATGGCATCAAATAGATTGGAGGAGGGGGGGTCTTCCACTGTTAGCAAGCGTCTAAAGACCTGTAGATGACAAGATAAATTCACGGCTCTTGTCTCCTCTAAGAGGTTAGGGGAGACACAATGCTGCGGGGTCCTGCATCTGACTAGATCTGAAGAGATGTGCCCTTAGAAGAGATGGTGACAGAGTTCCGGAGTCAAAAAAAATGTAGTAGGATAGACTCGCTGAGAACAGGGTGGAGCTTCTCTCCATACCAATTATGCCGTAGAAGGGATTCCTGAACGTGAAGTGAACTATGAGTAAGCTTTCAGCCCTTGGCATCCTTGAGAAGGATCAAGGGGAGGAGTCTGTCCAGGCTTGAGGCATGACTGAAGGATTCCATGGGGACTGGCTTGGGCTTTAGGGGTGAAAGCATGCACTGAGCCTTCTCTGAAGCTGCGCTGGACTCTGCTGACTTGGTGAGATAGAGTCACCCGTTAGGGGCTTGGAGTTGCCTGTGTCCCCTTTTGTTATTTGAGGCTATTTGTGTAGAGGGATGCTTTGATCCTAAATAACAGAGACTTTACTCATCTGCAAGTTGATGCGGGCTTGCAGCAGTGGCCGCAGCCTGTTGTTACAGTTAATTGATTTTCCTCACTCTTACCAAGGAGGTCAAGCCTGCCTGCATAGAGGCAGTAGAATGGTGAATCAACCTGGAGAGTCGTTGTCTTTGAGTTCGGTGGTAGAGCATTTGCACAGCACCAAGTGGCAATTAAAATTTCATTGTCATCTTGATGAAATTAAGGATCACCATGGAGACAAATATCTGGGCATGTCTGTGAAGTGGGAAGCCCCACCCTAATTGTGAGTAGTTCCATTCCTTGGGCTGGGGCTCTGGAGTGAAAAAAAAAAAAAAAAAAAAAAGGAGAAAGCAAGCTGAGCATAAGCATTCACTGTTCTCTGTTTTCTGAACGTGGACCAGAAGTGACCAGGCAGCTTCTGCTCCTCTGTCACACCTCCCCTGGAACTGAGAGCTGAATCAAACCTTTCTTGCTTGAGATGCTTCTGACAGGTGTTTTCTCGCAGCATGGAGACAAGTCACTAATACAGTGCACAAGGCCTCAGGCTCAATCCCTAACACCACAGACACAAAACCCCAAACCCCTGGATTCTTTATGCCTTAAGTTCTATTTATTTATGGAATTCTTCTCTAGGTATAGACTGTGTGACTTGTTTTGAAAATACCTCAAACCCCTTTCAAAATTATGGTATCAATATGAGAATATTGGTTCAAATGTGACTGATGCTTCTTGTGGTTGAGAAGAAAGAAAAACAAAACAAAAGAATTCATTAGTCTTTGTGTGAAACCAAGCATGGTCAAAGATGTAGCTGGACTGTTCTCCTTTGCTTTCTATTGCTGTGATGAACACCATGATCAAAAAAAAAAAAAAATTGGTGAGGAAAGGATATATTTTACCTTACTGCCTACAGTCCTTCATGAAGGGAAGTCAGGAAAGGGACCCAAGGCAGGAACCTAGGGCAGGAGCTGAAGCCAAAGCCATGGAGGAGTATTGCTCACTAGCTTACTCTCCATGGCTAGCTCAGTTCACTTTCTTGTATACCTCACGCCCACCTGCTCAGAGGTGGCACTGTCCACAGTGGGCTGGGCCCTCTGTATCAATCATTTATCAAGAAAATACCCTACAGATTTGTCCATAGGGGAATCTGATAGAAACAGTTCCTCAGCTCAGGGCTCTTCTTTGATGACTTCCAGCTTGTGTCAAGTTGAGAAACGAAACAAAACAAACAAACAAACAAACAAAAAACCAACAAGCACACAGATCTCTATTCATATTAAAAATTACAGACAAGAAAGAGAGCTCGACATGGGCAGCTATAGTAGACAGACATACTGGCAGGACATACATACACAAAGCCTCACTGAGAAGAGGGTTGTGGGAAACCCTGCACGGCGTTGGAGGGGGGTGCTGCCTTGGGGTAGCACAGTTGCAGCAGCACAAAGGCTGAGGTGGGGCTGAGTCTAGACTGATGAGCTTGCTGTGATTGGCAGATTAAATGGGGGAGACTAAGATGGGCCAGAAGACTCACAAGCTGCAGATTGATTCTGGCTCTGGGCCCACTTTGAGTGAGGAGGGAAGTCGTTGGGTGTTTGCCAGCAGAGAAATGATCTGACTGATGCTTTAAAGGGGTCACTCTGGCTTCCCTCTTTTCCTCAGGAATACATTTGGCTACAGTCCACAGGGTATCTAATGGGAACTTAAACAAATCAGGACTCGTCTTTCTCATGGTTTCCATTGATGTAGGAGAGTTTTGGAATAGGTTTAACTTTTCTGTGATGTACGAGAAACTTGATACCTTTATGTTTTGCTGTTCTTACATCTTCCTTCACACACTGGCTTTTGTCCTTGTTACTTTGCCTCATTATGGCAGGATGGCTGCTGTAGCTCCAGACAGCACATGCATGTTCCAAACAGAAAGGAGGAAGGAAAGGCAACTCTAACCACCTTTCCTTGGAAACTTTCACCTATGTGCTCCAGGGTATCCTTAGTTGTAAGTCAAAGGATCTTCATTCTTAGTTACTGCTGAAGCCTAAGAAAAGCATCAAAGTGAACTGGGGACCTGTGCTGGCCAGTCAGGCTCTAGTGTCTAACATCCTTGATTCCTGCATCCTCTTGGTTACCACATCAACATATATTCTGACATATGTGGAGTACCACTCATATACACAACACACAAACCCCACATGCACATGCATGCACACACACATACACACTACATGCATGTATATACACTATGCACACACACATACATACCACACGAATACACCCCTACACACACACACACACACACACACACACACTCCTGATCTTCACTTTTCCAGGCTTGCTGATGAACGTTTTCTCATTTGCATCCAGTAATTGATCCTCTGGGAAGGCCAAGAAGGGATGTACAGCTCCATTTTCCAGAACAGAAAGAAGCCAAGCCCCCAAACTTAGTGCCTCACAGATGTTAGCGACAGGGCCAGGACACAGCAGATGCTGTGGCCTCTCACCACATCTGGGACCTGACTCTGGAATCCTGCAGAAGGGAGCTGCTTCCAGCTTCATCACAGAAGATGGATTCTCTCAGAGACTTGTAGATCATGATTTCTTCATGGCTTCTCTACAGATGCCCCAGAGCTGAGCTCCTCAGGGGAATGTGGGAAACTGAGGAACAGAATACATATTACCCTGTCAAGGCAGTGGGTTCGTCCTCTGGCCTGTGTGTGATACAGAGGAAGAGATGCTGGGAATCCATGGGCGGACTTGGAATCATCTCATCTTCCTTACTGAAACATGTACATGCATCGCTGATGTCTCTCCATAAAGACAGTACATTTTCATTAGCTTTGTCAACTGCAGTTCTTTTTTTTTTTTTTTTTAAATCAGGATAACAATTGCCTTTTGCCAAAGCTGTGGTTTTCAACAGAAGGTTTTCTTACAGCCACAGTTTCCAAGTGGCTCTGAGAAGCCAAGCAGCCATTGCTCTGTGCCAGACGGGTGGGTATTTGTGTGCTTGTCTGTGTGCACAGCTGGGAGCTGCTGGGCTGCTCTCTCAGATCCATCTTCTGTCCAGGTGTGCGCTCACCCTTCTCTTGCAGGTGACAGATGCTGCTTTATCCAAGGGACCTTGGGACTGCAATAATTAATGACCCAAGGCTCCCACTTGGTGATGAAAGAGTACAGCAGTGCCTTAGTTTCGGGTGTGAAGAATGCAGGTGTATCAAAATGAGAAGGAATGGAATTTTCACTTATTTATGGTAGGAAAATGCAAACACATTTGGTCTTTAAGAGTGTGTGTGAGGCATACTGTTTCTCATGGTGTGTTTTACAGATAAATTGAAATTTGGGAGATTATTAAATTACTTAACAGTTACAGTCAGCCATCAATCAAATCCTGAGATCTAGAAGCAGGTGTCCTTTACTTCTCCAGCTAGTGACAGCTATCTGTAGCACTCTGGAAGTGCTGGCAGAATGCTACAGAAGAATTAGCCATGGAGATGAGATTCTTAGAGGCTTGGAGATTGAATTCATAGACAAGCGATGCCAACTTTGTCTCATAAATGGGTTTTATTATAGCCTGTCTCAAGTAAGGGCATGCTCCTAAGGCCAGTGACATGGATCAGAGAATGAAATGTTTACCACCCAAACATGGGCACTGGAGTGTGGATCCCTAGCATCCATATACTTTGGGTGGGCGGAGGAATTTTCCTGGAATCCCAGCACAGGATGCAGCGACAGGAATCCCCAGAGCAAGCTGGCTACCTATGCTAGCTGATATGTGAGTCATTAAAATAAAGTGGAGTGCAATACAGGAAAACATGCAATGTCAGCCTCTGGCCTCTATGTACATGCACAGTCCCAAGATATGCCTCCACAGGTGAACATCACACAGAAACACACACACACACACACACACACACACACACACACACACACACACACGCATGCACGTGTGCAGTGGGAGGGGGTGATTTTCCTGGACTTCAGTGAGATGTTAAACAGGGTGGGGAAGAGCTTGGAACCCTGTATTGCAGTAAGTGCCTAGACTTGCTTTCTGCAAATGATACTTTGAGTAATATGGCTCAGAATTGACATGCTATAGCTGGAATGAGAACGAGTATTCAGGAGGCTTTTGGGTTTTTGGCTGAGTCCTGGGAGAGATGTCAATGCCCTCCTCACAGCCACAGTAGAACAGAGTGTTCCTGATGGATACTTTATCCATTTATTCTAATGTGGTATTGAGAGATTAGAGGTGGCTCCTGCAAAGTAACCAGTGCCAGCCAGCCAATAGTACAGAGACAGAACATTCACTATGGAAATGCACGGCATGCTTTATTCACGTCTTCCCTTTACTTGGGTTCTGTAACATTTTATTCCGGTCATCCAGCCAGACACATTAGAAGTGGTTCTCAGAGGATGCTAAAAATACTGCACCTGTGAGTACGATTTGACATTCCTTCCCATTGCTCTTTCCTCTTGATCCTCAGGAGAGATGATGGCTTCTGTCATTGGCCTTTCTCAAAATCACTGATGTTTTGGGGTCTGAGTTCTTGCCTCTCCGGCCAAATCCTGTGGATCTACATCTAGGTCAAGCCGTTTGGTCTCCTGGAGGTCATCTGACCCTGTGTGGGGTTCAGGCTGTTGACCTCACAAACCTCACAGAAGTTACCATAAGGAAGGATGCTAATTAAGTATTTGTGTATCAATCATTGTAATTACCATGTTTCCTGTTTGATTTGGCAAAGCCACTGCATCAGTTACTTTACAGACTCCTGGGGCAAAAATGCCTGTGGAAAGCAGCAGAAAGAAGGGAAGTTAATTTTGATTCTAGTTAGTGCAGTCCACCATGATGGGGAAGTCTTGGCAGCAGAACCAGAAGCAGCTGGTCACATTGGCTCTTTAGTCAGGAAGCAGAAAGTGATGGATGCTCACACTTAGTTCATTTTCTCCCTTTTGTTCAGTCTGGGACCCTCAGCCTATGCAATGGAACTGCTCAAATTTAGCACCAGATTTAACCTAATCTAGACAACCCCTCACAGACATCCCCAGAGGCTTGTCTCTTCAGTGACTCTATCCTACCATGCCAGCAATAAATACTACCACAGCCACCGATAAAAAGAATTTTTAGTAAAAAAAATCAACTTGAATGGAAAGAGTGGAACTTTTGACGTTATATCAAATGTGTTATGGGGCACTGTTGAGAACTGAGAGGACCCCTTACTAATAAAGAAGTGGAGAGAGTTCATCTGGATTGTTCTGGGAAAATTGGCATTGGCATCTTGGTTGTAGTTATCTTAAGATGTGTGTGTGTGTGTGTGTGTGTGTGTGTGTGTGTGTGTGTGTGTATACGTACATGGATATGGGTAATATGGGTACCTGCAGAAGTTGGAAGAGAGCATTGAATCTGTTGGGAGTTGAAGTTATAGGTGGTATTAAGCCACCTGGGTACTGGGAATAAAACTCAGGTCTCCTAGAAGAACAACAAATATTCTTAACCACTGAGCCATCCCTGCAGCCCCTTGAACATAGTTTTTATCTAGTAAATATTTTATCATTCATCATCTATTACTAGTCAATAGTAGAAATGAAATCATAGTTCTTATAAAAATCAACCATACACATTCTGTAAGAACGATAAACAGATTAAAATAAAAGAAGAAATTATTTTTAATGTTTGTTGAATGAGTATTTACCAGGCATGCTCTCTCTCCATCAGAGACATAAAGCTCAGAGATGTGGCAATTCTCCAAGTCTCCTTGTTGGTCAATCACAGACATGAAGTTTAATTCCAAATCTGATCCAAGACTTGTGTCTCAGTTGAATATATATCCACAGTTCTGGGCTAAAGCAGAAAGATGCTTAATGTCTTCTTTTTGTTTTTTGTTTTAAGTAAAATTTTCAGTTCTTAGAAAAACCCAATGTCTCAGAAGCATCAGAGGCATTTCAGAGGGAGAGGATTGGGAACCATTTTTGCAGAATCTTTGAGGGCACAGGGACACTTCCTCTTGCTTTGACACACTTTAGAGAAAATTTAGAAAGGAAGGGCTATAAACTTAGTTCCTATGTAAGTTCATCATTTTTCTAGCACTTCTCCTTTTCTCCTCCAGGGCCCATTCAATCTTCTCATAAAGTAAGGGTTTTTAACTGAAAACAACTGTATTCTTTCCGTAGTGACAAACTTTGGTGTCTTGTAACAGTGTCTGTCTGTGAGACTAGACCAGGACTGTTTGGGGATTGCCAGTTTGAACCTTGCTACATGTGGGAAGATAGTGGAGTGATCAAGGCTGTAGGTTTCCTCCTGAGGACCTGTAACCAGCTGTTGTGGAATATTTAACTATGTAAATGTGTAAATGTAAATAAACATCTGTTTATGTTGCAGAATATTACTTTAACTATGTGAAGGCATGTTACATTTGTTTCTGCTGCCTTTGTTAATGATGTAAAATTGTGTTACATTTGTTTGTACTTTATCTGTTTAATCATGTAAAGATGTGTTGCTGTTTCACTTTGCCTGCCTAAGACACCTGATTGGTCTAATAAAAAGCTGAACAGCCAATAACTAGGCAGAAGAGGAATTGGTGGGGTTGGCTGGCAGAGAGAATAAGTAGGAGGGGAAATCTAAGCTCGAAAGTGAGAAGGAGAAGAGAATAAGGGAGAAAGAGAGGGACACACACAGGGCAAGAAGCCAGGCAGCTGCCAGCCAGCCAGACAGGAGAAGTAAAAGTAAGATATACAGAAGGAAAGAAGGTAAAAACTCTGAGGCAAAACGTAGATGAAGAGAAACAGATTACAATAGGAGTTAAGATAAGCCCAAGTGTTCATAACTAATAAGAAGTCTCTGTGTCTTGATTTGGGAGCTGGTTAGTGGACCGAAGAGAAAGCCTGGTACAACCAGCTCCCCCCTCCCCAGTGTTCATGCGCCATGATTTGGGCAGATAACTCACACTCAGTGCAGAGCTGGCTGTGTGGACGTGTGACCCTCACAGGTGCATGGTTTCCTTCTCAGGAAAGTCTGGGGCTTGTTTTATTGATCTCTTATTCATGTTTTGAAATGTGTAGTTTCTTTTGAACACACTATATATATGGTGGGGGAGGGCCATATATATATGGGTATGTAGTTAGTCTCAGTTCTAAGCCCAAGTTTTTTCAAGTATAGAACAGAAACACTATTCTACTTTGATTTCAGTTGCTGTGATAAAGCACTCTGACTCAAACAATGTAGCTGGGAGGAATGGCTGACACACCTAGGTTATAGTTCATCATTAAGGGAAGTAAGGGCAGGAACATAAGCAGGGACTTGTCACAGAAACCATGGAGGATGGTGCTTACCGGCTCACTCAAGACTCATGCTTAACTACCTTTCTTGTACAGCTCAGGACCATCTGCCCAGGGTTGGTGCTGTCCATACTGGGCTGGGACCTCCTACATCAATTAGCCATCAAGGCTGGCCACGGGTCAGCCTGATCCAGGCAATCCCTCAACTGAGACTCCTTCCTCAGGTGAATCTAGGCTGGGACCTCCTACATCAATTAGCCATCAAGGCTGGCCACGGGTCAGCCTGATCCAGGCAATCCCTCAACTGAGACTCCTTCCTCAGGTGAATCTAGGCTATGCCAAGTTGACAATTAAAGCTAACTAGGACAGATAAGACACAGACTGTCCCTAGGAAAGTATATGTCAGTCAGTGGGAGGATGAGCCAGGTAATGAATTTAATCCTAATCGATCGATTTAGAGAAAGGGAAAGCTGAATTTGTTTCTCAGATGGTATTCATCTCTTGTGCTATTTTTTGGCTTAGTTTGTTGTGGGTGTGTACCCCATGTTGGGAAATGGGAAGGACAAAATGATCTTTCAAATGTGTACACCTAGCACATAGGAAAGAAGATGGCAGAACAGAGTAGCATGTGCAGCTGAGAGAAGCAGAGCTAGGGACACCATGGTGGTGACAGGTATGGAAGCAAGGCCATGGATGACAAAGGCACATGTGCTGCTTAGTAGAGCAGGTCTTTGGGCTCCTGGGAGGCCCAGTCCAGTACTGGGCCCACCTCAACCCATTAGCAGGCCTGGCCTGCTGCTGAAGCCACCCGTTTGGGAAAAGGAAGCCCAAGTCTTCCTTGGGTTGCAAGCATGATGGCCATGCTCGGTGTACTGGCAGGGTGGCCAGCATTGAGGGTGAGTTGGTACACAGTAGCCAGGACCTCAAGCAGGTCCTGAGCCCCCCCACCCCCACCCATACCTCAACCTCCACAACCACACGATCATCCAGACTCTGAGCAACAATAAGTTGAAAAATGGTTTATTTTCTAAGTCTTCTTGAAAGACATTCAGGGTCTGTGCTGCTGCTGCCGGAAACCATGTTTGATGTCCACGATCCGTGCTTCAGCTGGAGACCATGTTGAGGTCTGTGTACCTTATGGATACTTTTGGTGTGTATATGACAGGTCCAAGGCTGCTTTGTTGTGGGAATGAAGCCAGGCAGTATGATGTGAAGTTTGGAGAGAGGATTTCTCTTGATTGACTTCAGCAAGGCCTGCTTTGGTACCACAGTGTCGTGGGAGAACAGTACTCCAGCTTGGTGGGTTGCCTTGGCTACGTGCTATGGGGACAGTGGTGGTAAAGGTCTCCTTTGGATTTTGTTTTATTTTGTCATTATTGTCTTTCCTCCAAGTGCTGGGAATTGGACCTGTGGCCTTGTGCACGCTAGGCAAGTACTCTACCACTGGACCACATCCCCAGCCCCACCTTTTGGTTCTTGAAGCCTCTCAGGGGGCCAAGCAGCAGACACAAGCACTGCCATCGCCAGGACAAACTGACACCTCAGGCACTGTTGAAAATGCATTCAGGGCATGTCCTCAATTGTCTGAGGAATAATCGTGGTGGGTTTTGTTAGTACTGAGTCCCTTTAAAACTACTGAGGAGAGTAACTCACAGAAATGTGGGGTTTTACAGAGTTTCCATGACATCAAGAGTTACCCTTTTTCTTCTTTTAATTAATGATGGGAAGAATTGGATCAACTTATATCAGGGAGGATCGATTCAAGCACATCATAGTTGAACAGCAAAGGCAGGGAAAGCAATGTCTTCCTTACTTAGACTTTAGACCTTACTCTGCCATCTCTTCCTTTTAAAAATAACAATGGCTGATGAGTGTGGGATTTGGAAGGTTTTCATCTCTTGCTGGCACCTCTCAGTTCACTCTGGAAGCTATTTAATATGTAAATGGGGTGATCTTCTAATAATCCTACGTTTCTACATTGTATTTTCCCAATTAGCCAATGATGTTTTATATTTGAATTATCAATGTCCACCACAGCACGTTAATTTCTAGGTATTCCTGGATAAACTAGTTGGCTCTTTAGTAGTTGAACTTCAGCACCATAACCATAGCCCAGGGCGGGTTCATTGTAGCTGACTAGAGAGTGACTATTCCAAAAGGAACGCAGACCAAACAGAGCTGGATAGGCAAATACCAACCGCCTCTAGAAGAGTAGAGGTAAAACCTCCAACTGCAGACTTGACAGTGTGCAATTCAAGAAACCACAGGCAGACTCAGAAGCAGATTTTTCAGTCTGTCAAAACTGTCGTGGAGAAGAAATAATGCCATTTAACAAGCTCCTTGCCCAGGTGTCTTTGTTCCTAACAGCTGGCAACTCCAGAAGGTGGAACCAACTCACACTCTCCAGGAGCCATCCCAGGAAGTCCTAGGGAGTTAATAGAAACTATGGAGAAGCACTCGGCAGGAATCCAGCTTTAATGCTCATAAATGCTCCAGGCAGTGAAAAGTGATCCCCAAGGGAGTGGCACCCCTGTGACCGCCTTCTTGCTGCTTCTGCAGGTACAGCTGGCTGTGAGCAGGTCGGGGGCTCCGCTGCGAAGTGCTGCAGACATTATTTCCATGGAGTGTTCAAACCATCTTAGCTTACTCTCTCTGTCTCTGTCTGTCTGTCTGTCTGTCTGTCTCTCTCTCTCTTTCTTTCTCTCTGTATATGAGAGAGAGAGAGAGAGAGAGAGAGAGAGAGGGAGAGAGAGAGAGAGCAGAAATAATATTTTATTCTTATTTGTGAATGGTTGGAGCTGTTTTTAAGAAACATAAATAATGGCTTGAAAGAATACACTTTCCTGCTTGTTCAATAACCAAGCAGCATCATGTAGCACCTCAGCCCCTACCTTGGTGGATTCCTCTTGCCGGGGGCTGATTTGAAGAGGATGATTTTGCTTTTGTTTTGAAATAACACCTGCTAAATTGCTAAATTATATATTAAGATTTTTCCTTTTGGTTGTTTTTTTAATGAAGAGGGTACTTTCTATGAACAGCCTTAAAGCCTTAAGATGAGATAATTTCATTTGGAGTTATAATCTTGAAGACAATGCAAAGGGCAATATTCATGATTCTGCCACAGTCCTCAAACAGAAGAAATTTCTCTAATATTGTGAATTAGTTACTCTTTGGGCCGACAGTTTTGGGTTATTGGTTCATATCTTCTATTTTTCTTTTTAATAGAAAATCCTGTTGTTCAGAGACACAGTTCTAAGAATTCTCTGTTCCTGGGATATGTTATTGTAATTATCTTCCACAGATAAAGAATCCCCAGTATTTCCTTGACATTCACTACAGCAGGTAACTCAAAAGACTATGAGAAGCAAGAGATAGAATTCACAAAGGAAAATTACAGGAATTAAATAATCATAGTTTCTGTGCTGGTGATGAAAACTAAGAGATAAATGATTGATATAATCATCTTAAATGGTTTTTGAGAAGTCTAAAATCATTGGTCTGGAATACATTTTCAAACTTTTAACAGTTTTTCAACTAACACGTTCAGGATTGTGGCCTCAGAGTGGAGAGATATGCCAACCACTCAGAAACATTGAAGAGCTCACAGAATTGTCGGATTCTTATCAGAGCTGACAAAATCTTATCGAATAATTTAAACTGAAGGAGTCAGCCGAGGACAGATGTCACGCCACACAAATGGCATGGCCTTTTCATGTTCGGAAAAGCGACACTCTGCAGCTAGGTGTATGCTTGCACAGTGACTGTGTGTACGGCTGGTTCATCATGGCTGGTCACGCGCAGCTGAGAATGGGTTCTGAGGACAACTTAAGAGTGGACACATGTTTGGAGACGCCATCGGGAAGGGCTCTTGGGTGCTTGCCTTACGACGATGCTGTAGGCTTCCCTCGGTCCTTCTTTTCCTTTTTACCATTCTAACCAACTGTGGTCATTCATACTCTGAAAATAAGTGGAAAATCCTAGAAAGAAACAATTTCCGATTTCCAAGTTTTAAATTGTGCACTCTTCTGAGGATTCTGTGCAAATAGTGTCCCACCTTTTCTCAGCTTGCCAGGGACCCCAGTTGTTCCCTTGTCCAGTGTGTCCATGCAGTATATACTGCCTGCCCATTTATCACTTCACAGCTGTCCCTGTTTTTGATAACCTGTCACAATCTGACAGTGACTGTGTTCCAGTAACACTTGAGTTTCTCACTGATGGCAAGTGCATGATGGGAAGGAGGCACCGGGGAATAAAGTGTGGAAGAACAGATTAACTCTGGCACCCTGTGGCAGTGCCACAGGATGCAGATGACAGAGCAATGTCTGTAAAGCTCAGGACTGTCCTCAGTCTTTGATCTGGTTGGGGATTTGGAAAGTATCCCCCACGGCTAAGGAAGAATTACTATGCATTTTGCTTTTGCATGCTTAAAAACATGCCAAGATCACTTGAGTAAGACAGAGCTTGGAAATACAACCTGTAAGAAAGAGAGTGAATAGGTAAGCTATAAAATTCTGCATACTCCGAAAGATACTCTTTAAAATGAATTTGGATAAGTCCTTTGAGGTTTGGTAGTTCTGTATAAGTGCCATTTGAGAACCCGTGAAATCCTATCAGAAGGATGCAGTTCTCTTTTCATCTCATGGGTACAGATGTGTCTTAGAAAAATTCTTTACTGGGATGACTGGTGTGTACCACCTTGCTGAACTTAAATTTTCAATTACCAATTTTGATGTATACTTGTAACATGAAAACGTAAGTGGTTTGGATAACTAGACTGGACTTAGTGTTGTAATTACTCCTCACTGACAGGGACATAGTACTTTAACAGGCTTGATTGGATCATAGAATCATTTTCCTTTGGTATCTGTGTGGCATGTACTAGGTCCAATGGTTTTGAATTAGTAGATAAGTAAGTTGACATACAAAGCTGAAAATATTGGTTCTAATACTGGACTAATCCAGGCCTTGGGAATGTCATTTAGCTGGCAGAGTTCTTGCTTAGCATGAATGAAGTCCTGTGTTTGATCCTTAGCACTGTGGAAAAATAGGCACAATGGCCCATACCTGTAATCCCTCCATCTAAAAGGTAGAGGCAGGAGGATTATAAATTCAAGGCTATTTCCACTATATAGTAAATTGCAGGCCACCCTGGGTTACAGGAGAAGATGGAAAAGAGGGAGGAGGAGGAGGAGGAGGAGGAGGAGGAGGAGGAGGAGGAGGAGAAGGAGAAGGAGGAAGAACAGGAGGAGAAAAACCCATTTTAGCCATGTATTTTCTTCTTCTAGTTTAATGTGTAGCTTTGATGACTAGTTTAAGTTTAGAATTTTTGTCCTGTCCCTGAGGTAATCCACTGGCATACTTTTTAAAACAATATGTTTGTGGAATCACAAACCACATTGGTGCCTGATTTAACTTAGCTAGATGGAATCCTAATTAGGTGTGCGGTAGTCTAGCATCTTATGCTCCAATTCTCTTCCCGTGCTTGCTCTATGTTATTTGGTATTAAAAATACACTCAGATACCTAAGATTATTCACACTGACAGTCAGAAGCTTCTGTGATCTGTGATCATCCATTTATACATAAAGAAATTGATTTGTAGGGAATCGATAATTAGTTTGCCTTAGAATATAAATCTCAGGTTTCTGCTATAGGGTGGCTTCCTTCCAGTAGACTCTTATATTGTGAGGTTCCCATGCTTATGGATTACAATTAATTTTGAAGTTAATGACTCCTTTGGGGCTTTTCTGAGACTGGATTAAGTTCAATGTGTAGAACTTCTAAGTGAGTCAACAAATAAATCTCTAATCTTGTCAAGCAGTGTTCTTGTTTTACTTGGAGTCTTGTAAATGGAAAGAGAGTACCCCAAAATTCTATAAATGATGTCATATCTGCATAATTTAGTGCCATACATGCAGTCTCGGGGTTTGGAGTCAGAGCCAGGACCAATGAGAGAAGAATATGTGTGTGTGTGTGTGTGTGTGTGTGTGTGTGTGTGTATACTTGTTTATATGAAAATAATTTTTTTGCTTGGTGTGGTGGTGTACATCTTTAATTCCAGAACTCAGGAAGCAGAGGCAGATGGATCTCTGTGAGTTCAAGGCCAGTCTGGTCCACAGTGTGAGTTCCAGGAGAGCTAGAGAAATCCTGTCTTGAAAAACCAAAAAGAAAAAAGAAAAAAGAATGTAATTTTTTCATACAATATATTTTGATCATGTTTTCTCTTTCCCACAATCCTGCCCACATCCTCACCTATCCAATCCTGTGCCCACATCCTCACCCATCCAATTCTGTGCCCACATCCTCACCCATCCAATTCTGTGCCCTTTCCTTCTCTCTTTGTAGAGAACACACACACAGGCAAATGAAACAGATAAACAAACTAGAATTAAAAAAAAAACCCAGCAACAAAGTACAAGAAAGAAAGATACAGACACAGATAAAACCAAACCTATTAAAACACAAAGTCAGAAACCATAATATACAATAAAAAAACCAGTAAGATTAAAAAGTGCCCAAATAAAGCAATATGAGACAAAAAAAATCTATAAAACACCGTTGAGTTCATTTTGTGTTGGTCATTACTCCTGAGTGTGGGGTTTAGCCTTATGTGTGATTAATATACTCATTGAGATCTCCTTGGGGAAAATTGGATTTTCCTTTGCAACTGGTTATCACTGGGAGATAGTTTCTTGGTTAGGGGGAGCTCATGTCCACTTCCTCCTCTCAGCTCTAGGACTCCATGGGACTTGAACCTGTGCAGGTCCTGTGCATGCTGCCAAGATCTCGTGAGTTCATATGTGCATTAGTCCTGTTGTCTCTGAAAGACACGGTTTCCTTACTGTCCCCCACCTTCTCTGGTTCTTACAATATTTTCTCCTCTTCTTCAGCATTAGAGGAGCCCTGAAGGAAGGGGTTTGAGGAAGACATCCCATTAAGGGCCAAGTGTTCCAAGGTCTCTGACTCTCTGCACATTTTTCATCTGTGGGTCTCTGTGTTAGTTCCCATCTACTGCAAGTGGAAGCTTCTCTGATGATGGCTGAGTAAGAAGGATTTTTAATAAATCATATTGTGAGGAATGTTTTACATATTTGGTTTATGTGTATTTGTGTGCCTGTGTTGTCTGGGAACCATGTGAATGCCTGGTGCCTGTGGAGGTCAGAAGGTGTCTCTGGAACTGGAGTTGCAGATGGTTGTGAGCCATCATATAGATGCTGGGAACTGAACCCAGATCCTCTAGAAGAGCAGTCAGTGCTCTTAACCATTGAGCCATCTCTTCAACCCCAATTCAAGGGACTTTTAAAACCATGTAGAACTAACAGGCCTATCAGAAAAATCTTCCCAGAAAATAAAACACAGGTTAATTTTAATGAGACTTTAAGATTCACAACTGAGATAAATTTCATTTCAACAAAGCTACTCTGCTATTCACAGTGTGAAAGAAATAGGACAGTTCTGCCAGGATGCATGATCCCCATGCTAATCTTTATATGATTTGATAGAAAACAAAATTAGTGATATTGTTGATAAGCAAGGGGTCTCTGGTGGTACTGAAAAACAGAGTTAGAAAAAGATTGAAAGTCAATATTTTAAGGATGTCTAACTTAACTCAAATTCAACAGTTTTTCATTAGGAAGATATTGAAACTGTATTGATAATACTGACCATTTCATATGATCCCTTGAGTGTGAAGGAATTGTCTCCTCTAAGGCCAACAGTGGTTGTTTTCTGTTCCAAGTCTGCCATCTATAGAGATACAGACATGATATAGATAGTCAAATATTTTTCTTAAAAACAAACTGGTAATTATCATGTTACCTTCCTTATGGTCTTTAAAAATACTTATTAAAGGTCAATTAAATCAACCTGAGGAAATACGATACCACAGCACTTTCTAGGAAGTAAAGGAGAAAATGAATTTAAACAATAAAAGAACAGCTAGTTAACAGACTTCACAGATTAAATCATTAGAGACATTGAAATATGCCAGGAAATATAGTCCTATGTCTTGTATCGCTTTGGTTGGTTATGAGCTTTGCAGATGACCTTGGTCCCAAATGTTGTAGTGGACCATAACATGTAGATTTGTGTAACATACAACCATGGAATGTTTAACAATGCACTTTTAGAACAGAGTTCTTTTGCTGAGTGGCAGAATAAAACAATCCATTCAATATGGAGGCGTGTTACACAATACAGTGATACAATGCCATGGCCAGACAAATCAAGAATTATTATCATTCCACATCCCTACAGAGATAGCAAATATCCTCATGGCTTTGTGTTTAAATGGCTTGTGTTGCCTCTACCCCCCCCACCGTGTCACACACACTCTGTATACATGCACACATGCACATACATACTGCATGTGTGCTTATAGTAAAAACTGTAGTACTTGATTTGCCTTGTATTTGAGCTTCTTTTTGAAATTTTTTTATCCTTGATAGTTTGTCTGATTGTTCTTCATTCCTTTTCTATGTAGCAATTATATTCCATTGTGTGAGTACGCCACAAGTTACCCATTTTATTGTTGGATATTTGGGTTTTCTGTTGGATGTCCCTCTGTTTTATATGATGCTATGTTAGTGCACACATCTTCTGATTCATATGTACACAATTTTAATGCATATATTGAAGAGCAGAGTTGCAAGGTCATAGTTTATCCAGATATACAACTTGACCACATAAAGACAAAGATTTTAAGGTGCCAATGTGAGTACACTGTTCAGCTGCATCCAGTCTACCCCACATGTTCTCTAACAGTTGACATCGCCATAGGCTAAACACAGATTTACAAAATGTAACTTTCAAATGAGAATCTTAATGACTAAGCCATTATCATTTTAAGGTGGGAGTTTCATCTGAAATATACTTAAAACATTGGCTTAGCTCCTTCCAGCAGAGCTTGCAGAGGCCACTAACAGCAACAAAGAAATCAGGGGAGACACATGTTCAGGGGAAAGTGTCATGGTTGCCTTTCGGCCTCTGAAAGGGAGTTTCTGAAGGTGTCTTAAGCTGTTAAGCCCATCTGACTTTGAAATTCTGTGACTCCACTTCTCCTTGGAAGAGAAAATAATCTTTATCATGATGCTCCATCATTCTTCTATATTATAATTAAACGTCTAAAACACGCAAAATATGTTACTTTGGCTTCCTTTTTATTTACTTATTTATTTTTGCAGACAGCTCTTCCAGGAAAGAGAAGGAACAGAAAGAAAGCAGAGCTTGGCTTACACTGTAATGTTCGTTAGGAGGGCAGAGAGGAGAGGCAGCTAAAGAGACAGAGGAGAGCAGAGATCAGAGCAGAGTTGAGAGGGAACGACTTTCTCCCAAGGATGGGTTTGAGCAGAGTGGAGAGAACCTTGAGGCCAAGGGTGTTTGTTGTTTGTACTTGCTGTTTCTGCAGAACACCGCAGAGATGCCAGGTGTTGTTTCCAACTCTTCCATCCTGCCTTCATCGGCTTTAGCCCTGTTTACCACCCAGAACTAGGCTGTTTGGGCATGCTGTCTTTAAACTCTGTTTCTAGTCACACCCAGATAAGCTTGACTTTCTCTGCTTCTGGCTCTGATCCTAAGCAAAATCTGTCTGAAGAGATCAGATATTCCATTGGTTGAGGGTCATTTATAGACCATTGTGCTGTGTGTTTGGGATTTTATATTTTCTTTCACTATCAAAACAAAATACGGTTGCTCAGTTTTTTAAAAATAATTTCCACTTTTAGCAAGGTCTTGAGGACAGTGGATGAGACCAGACCAAAGTTATATTACAACAACCAGAGTTAATTCTGAATCTTGGTTCTTGAAAATAGTTCTTTTTAATCTCATTATAATTAAATCAACACAATTATTTATTAACATTGGTAAACTGTCATTTATAATTTATAAATAGTATCGATTACAGAATTAGCCACAAAACTCTGGTGGCATTTTCCTTTTCATATTATGTGGGAATCTCCTTGTTTGGGTGTAGAATCTACCAGGAGATGCCTGAAAACCCCAAACATAATGCTTAGTTCTATTCCTATGATGAAGCTGAATTTGTAAGTTGGGAAGAGTAAGAAATTAACATCAGCTAAATAATGGGAAAATTCTAATAATGATGTATTTTAATAAAGCATGTGAGATATGGTCTTTTTCTCTTTCTAAATGACCAAGGTTGAATAACATATGCAGAGCAGACACACTGAGCAAGAGGGTGATTCACATCCAAGGTGGGGCAGAGCAGGGTAGTGACTGGTGGAATTATGCTACTCCATTCAGAATGGCAGTTAAAGCTTAAATGAATTCTTTAGAGCTAGAATTCCCCATGACTTGTTTTGAGCTGAAGTTGACTTGCTGTAAGGGATGCTTCAGATGAAGCCAGGGACAGCGGAGGGATCTGTACACACTGCTATAGATCCCAGGCTTAATTATTTTTGTCTGTGACACATGACTAGAACAGTTAGTTCCAAATTAAGACTAGTTATCTCACTAAATTTACAAAATAAAATAGCTTAATAAGAATTTAAATCAACAGATCATATCATTTTATAAAACATCCTTTAGTTCACTAATTAGTGTTTTTGGCACAAGAAATGAGTTGGGCTTATACCTTGGAGCCAACATGGTAAATGTACCATAATTAACATAACCAAGACTGCCATGCTGTCTTCTCTTGTCATTTGGAAAATAAGTAGAATATTCAAACAGATTTCTGTCTCTGTAGTGTAGGTATATGTTTATCAGAGGAACGAACATGGAGGGTTTTATTTGCTTAAGGCACATTTAAAGATCTCTACTATTATACAATATTAATTCTATCTCCTAATTTTTGGCATTGGAACTCTTGTATTCTTAGAAACCAGTTAAGACTGAGATTTGCTTTAGAAAATTTTGTGAGCCACAGATGTAGGCACAGGACCCAGTTCTCGGCCAGGGTGGGCAGGGTCCTCGGCCTCTGACATCACCTGGTGACTTCGCTAATAGGGTGGAAAGTCAAATCATGTCTTTGTTTTGTTAGGAAACTTGTTTTGCTGATGTACAAATGGATGCTGCTGTTGGAGGGAGGAGCTGCAGAGTGGCTTAAAGAGGGCACAGCTTCAGGACCACTCCTGGATTATGACAGCAGCGTTTCATATACTGAAGGAGATGCAATGATTGGCTCTTGGGGATGGGAGGGAGGAACTCCACTAACTAGTGAAGGAACACACCAATCTTCTCATTTCACAGTCAGTGATTTCTCCATTATAACATATTTCCCTCCCTACTGGTCAATCTGAAAAATTTCTCCATAGAGCTAGCTGGGCCCAGCTAGATCTTGTTCTATTCAGCCTTTGGACTTTGAGGCTGATTTGAATCACAATGAAGTCTCTGAATTTCTAGTAGTCCCCTGGGATAGGTGAATCCTGCTGCAGGTAACCCAAGTCTTAGGAGTGTGCTTATCCTGAGCTCATAATTCTAGATTTGCTCTGGACTCTGGGGAGGCTTAGCGGACAGGGACTGCCCACTGCTGGGTTGCGCGCCTCCCACATCACTCCCACCTGCACAGGCTTGCTGAGCTGTAGCCCCCTAGCTAGACTGAAATCGCTGCCAGGAGTAAAGATATCAAAACCGTTTGTCTGGGAGCTGGCCCTCATGGGTATCTAGGTGGAGGGCTACCCTTTCTGTACTGTCTTCAAACTCTAACCTTTGGGCAAATGGAAATGCCAGCACCCCTGAGCCGTAAATCATACTGGTCAGGCTCAAGTCAGCTTTTTCGGGCTGCTGCTCGGGGCTTTGATTCTTCAAGTATTAAACAGATCACAGGTGTGAGGGACTCAGGAATGTGGTGGGTAAGAAACTACAAATAACAGCTCTAAATGTGCTTTGACATGAATGAAAAAGATGGGGTGGATTTATAGATACAGAAAGCTCTGGGATGATCTTCCTCTGCAGTGAGTTGATCTCCTTTGATGAAATCAAACGACTTTTATTGAAATAAAATGGCAATGTTTTTTCTAAAGTATGCCTTTGTTGTTTGACCTGTCTACTAAAGGCAAAACAAGCCACTGTCACAAAGCTCTCCAGTGTAGACTAGGAAGAGAAAACTCACTTTATATAGTCCAGGCTGGCCTCAAACTCACAGAGATCCCCCTGCTTGGAGAGTGCGGGGATTGAAGGTGTGAAATAGGTATTCGGCCGCCCACCCCTCCCAACTCCCGCATAATAAGTTTCTCTGCCAACGCCCGCTGTGAGCCAGATCAAGCTGCGTTGGAAAAGTGTAACAGGTGTATTGAGCAACGCAACTTCCTGGTGGGTTCTCTGGTCCCAGAGATTGAGGTCAGAGAGGTCAAGCATCAGAGCCAGGGCCCGAAAGTTTTATAACCTGTAGATGAGAGGTGATGACGGGTCCGCCACAAGCTGGGTTTGTGCTCAAGTATGGTCAAAAGCTGAGCGCTTAGGTGGGGACTTGGGCGGCTGGCAGCTTCAGGGGAGGAAGCTGCAGTAGTAGCCAGAATGTAGAATTGGGCTTTGTCGTGCCTTTTCTCTGTTCAGAGACTCGCTGAATGGGTGGGGTGGGGGCGTGGGGGGGGGGGGGGGGGGGGGGAGAGGAATGGGGCTTCCCTGGGCCTTGCAGGGGCGAGCTGGAGGCTCCAGGTGAACATCGTGTACCAGCCTGTAGGCGCTTGTCAGTACCCTATTCAGTACCACGTTTTCTGCCTGATTTCCACCCTTGACCCAGCAGCTTCAGCCAGGTTGGCTTAAGTATTGCCCTACCCCATGCTTCCCTTCTCTGATCTTAGGCTCATGCACTTTTTTCTGCTTAGATTATCATCCCTCATCCCCCTTCCTCGCTGATTTCCACCCATTTTCTCAACCTCTCTCTTTTAAAAAAGTTGCCTATTGCTTTTTGAGATTATAGTGTAATGACCTTCTTTTCCCCTCCCCCTCCAAACTCTACTACTTAACCTTGTGCTCATTCAAATTCATGCCATATATATATATATATATATATATATATGTATGTATATAATTTAAACCAAGTCATTGCCTAATAATCTTTTACTGCTGTAGCTTTGGACAGTGCGGCTGAAAAACCCCGTTGTCTGTCGAGACAGTAAACATTGCTGGTTTGGATGAATGTTGGTCCCTGTTGGACTGACTCAGTTTCACTGTCTTAGAACAAAAGCAGCCACGTTCCAATAAAATTATGTGCATTTAAATAGTGTGTAATACTTCTTAAAATAATTATAATTGTTATTTTTAAGTTATGTCTCTGTGGGGTTACACACCTGTAATTGTAGGGACCTGCCAAGGTTAGAGTGTCTGGTCCCTTAGGGCTAGATTTACAGGTGGTTGTGTGCTGACCACTAAAAGTGCTGGGAAGCAAACTTGAGTCCTCTGCAAGAGCCGTAAATATCCTTAGTCACTGAGCCATCTCTCCAGCCTTGTAACAATTTCTATTATTATGTTTATATTGTGCATCTCAATTTCAGTATATCAAACAGCTTGTGTTAGGATACATGGTTATCTGTGATTGACTTAAATACTTTTGAAAGGCAACCCCCCCTCAAAAAAAAAAAAACCACAGAAAACAAACCCAAAATACTTGATGTGACTTCCTATCTATTGCCTATTTGTTTGTGTGTTAATTCTTGTTTTGGTGTTTGCATTACTTAAATTTACTTATTTTAGCTGAGTGCATGCATTGGGTCTAGCTGAGATATGGTGCTTACTGCCCTATTGTAAGCTATATATTAAAACAGAACAGGATATATGCCTTAAAGTGTATCTGAGGAAAAAGATCTTATGACTTATTTGCTGGCAGAATGGTTAAGAAGAGGCCTCTTGCTTAGCCTGCTCACACAGACCTCAATTTCTTAGGAGAACAAAGTACCACTCATTGGCCTCCTGATAGAAAGCCTGCTGAGTTTTACCATTTAATAAAATAAGAGGACACAGTGTAATTTGTTCAGTGTCAAAACTCAAAGAACAATTTATAACAATGATGTTTCTATTTACAGCATGCCACTAAGAAGGGACAATAAAATGTCATGTTTGACACTGTCTACTGATTGATATTAAGGTCAGAGATGGAACTATTTCTTCTCTCAACATTGCAAAGTCACCTGGAACAATAGAGGCCAGAATGCAATCAGCTCTGCATTCTCTATAAGGTTCAAGGCTTTGGAAAGGACAGCACTGCTATATGTCATGTTTATTCAGGAGAGACTGTAGTATAAAAATAAAAACAATTGAAAACTGCATGTTTCTAGTTTATTTTCTGTCATCCTGGGGGAAAAAAATCTGATAAGTCTATCTAGTCATCCGTTTTTATCGATTTGGGTATGTTAGCCGTCCGTTGCATATACTACACCCACATCTTCCAGTGACATAGATGGTGTTGGAGAAGATTAATTACATTCTGGGAGATCTGTAGGACTAATGGAAGGTTATAGCTCTTCCAAACAACACTGGAAGATGCTCAGTTCCTACGCCTCCTTCTGAGGTTTGAATGGCCATATCAATGAATAGTTACACTGATCACAGTGAAGACTCTGATACATGTAAGTATTTCTATTTATAGTAAAATAACACAGTGATACATACATATGCACATGCATATATACATACACACACACACACACACACACACACACACACACACACACATATATATATATATATATATATATATAAAATAAGTCATTCTCTCACCATTATGTGGGATGAAATGCTAAATTTTAAAGAGCAATTTCTTGCTTGCTTTATTCTTCACACCAAGGAAGGTCATAGAATTTCTGAAAGTTTATTTTTCACTCCCATACCCAGACAGAGTGTTACTATCAAATGCAAACCCAAGAGAAGATGAGCTCTAAACAGCGACCCCAATGCCAACAGGACTTTGCTGAGTGATGTGAGCAAGAGCACAGATTGCCTAGGAGGGCATCAATGCTGGCTCTTGTGGGTGGCATTACCTTCATGACCATCTAGACCATAAAGCAACTTTCAAAGGCATCAAAGCAGAGTTATTTCCTGCTTCACACATAAAAATGACACCACCAATGGACTAGCTGTTGTTGAAGCCAACTCACAAAATCAAAAATACTGAAATCAATCAAAAGCAGCTACACGATAAACAACTAGACACCTATTTACAGAGATAGCTCAAGCTGATGGAAAAGCTTCTGTAGTCCCCATATACAGGCTGAAGATTGAGTAACACATTTTCATTCTTCCTTTAGTAGCTATTGAGCTCCAATTTTGTGCCAGAGTGGACCATCAAGACAGAGGCAACCCTCTGCATGTAGGTCATGGAGTACAACCAAATTACCTCTTAGCCTTTCAAGGAGAAGGGGAAACTGTCTTGAAAGTCTCCACTGAGAGGAATTGACCTGACTTAATTTGGGAGAGGTTTTAGGATAGAAATCTTCCTTGAACTTTTAAGTTGCAGTCGGAAGAATTACTAGAAATCAAGCTGAGATGGAGCTGGAGAGAGGGCAGTCAAGTGTTTTAGAAAGAAGGAAACAGACAGGTGAGCTTCTGGATTGATAAGGACACTGGTCCAGCATGGAAACTTGGACCAACCTACACTGTACTGCTTTTGGTCCTCCATGTGACACCGGGACTTCTCGTATTATTCAAATAAAATTATATATTCAATTTTTCACACTGTAAAGTCAAAGACTTTGTAATTCTTAGTTACTGCTGCTTTTTTCATTCCCAATTCATCACAATCATTATCATTGTATATTATTTTTAGTTTAATGAAGTACTTTCAGGTATTTTGTGCATTTTTTTCATTTTTTATTAAGAAATTTTTTTCGTTTTACACACCAATCAGAGATCCCCCTCTTCCATCCTCCTTCCCTCTCAGCCTTCCCCCCAAACTGACCCCCCACTTCCACCCACAAGAAGGCAAGGCCTCCCAGGGGGAGGCACATCCAGTAGAGGCAAGTCCAAGCTCTTTCCCCTGCCTCAAGGCTGCACGACCTATGTTCCATCATAGGTAATGGGCTCCAAAAAGCCTCCTCATACACCAGGGATGGATTCTGATTCTACCGCCAGCCCCTTCCCCCCAAGCAAATCAAGCTACACAATTGTCTTGCCATGCAGAGGGCTTAGTCCAGTCTCATGGAGGCTCCACAGCCACTGACACAACTTTCATGAGTTCCCACTAGTTTGGTTTGTTCGTCTCTGTAGGTTTCCCCATCATGATCCTGATGCACTTGCTCATAGAATCCCTCCTCTCTCTCCAACTGGACTCCTGGAGCTCTGGCTGGTGTTTGGCTGTGGAGCTCTGCATCTGCCTCCATTAGTCACTGGAGAAAAGCTCTGTGATGACAGGGTATTAACCGATCTGATCAATGGGGCAAGCCAGTTCAGTTCAGGCACACTCTCCTCTATTTCTAGTAGTCTAAGTTGGCGTCATCCTTGTGGATTCCTGGGAACTTGCCTAGCACCAGGTTTCTCTCTATCCCCATGATATCTCCCTCCATCATAGTATCTCTTTCATTGCTTTCCCCTTCCCTCCCTGTTCCAGCTCAAGCATCCCATTCCCTTATATTCTCATCCCCAACCCCCTACCATCCATTGCCCACCCCTTACCCCCATTTTGCTCAAGGAGACCTCATCTATTTCTCCTTCCCAGGGCGATCCATGCATCCCTCTTTGGGTCTTCCTTGTTAGCTAGCTTCTCTGGAGCTGTGGGTTATAGTCTGGTTACCCTTTGCTTTACTTCTCGTATCCACTTATGAGTGAGTACATGCCATGTTTGTCCTTCTGAGTCTGGGTTACCTCACTCAGGATGATATTTTCTAGTTTCATCCATTTGCCTGCAAATTTCATGGTGTCATTGTTTTTCACTACTAAGCAGTACTCCACTTGGTATATGTACCACATTTTCTTAATCCATTCTTCAGTTGAGGGACATCTAGGTTGTTTCCAGGTTCTGGCTATTACGAATAATGCTGCTATGAACATAGCTGAACATGTGTCCCTGTGGTATGATTGAGCATTCCTTGGGTATATGCCCAAGAGTGGTATAGGTGGGTCTTGAGGAAGATTGATTCCCAATTTTCTGAGAAACCACCACACTGATTTCCAAAGTGGTGGTACAAGTTTTCCCTTCCACCAACAGTGGAGGAGTGTTCCCCTTGTTCCACATCCTCTCCAACATAAGCTGTCTTCAGTGTTTTTGATCTTAGCCATTCTGACATGTGTAAGATGGTATCTCAGAGTTGTTTTGATTTGCATCTCCCTGATGATTAAGGATGTTGAGCAATTCCTTAAATGTCTTTTGGCCATTTGAAATTCTTCCTTTGAGAATTCTCTGTTTAGCGCTATAGCCCATTTTTTAATTGGATTGTTTTTATTTTGATGTCTAGTTTCTTGAGCTCTTTACATATTTTGGAGATCAGCCCTCTGTCAGATGTGGGGCTGGTGAAAATCTTTTCCCATTCTGTAGGCTCAGTTAAAAAAAAACTAAGTTCTCACAACAAATATAGACAAGAACATGCTATCCAGGACCCCTCTCAAGCATGAGAAAGATATTACCAAAAAACTCAGCTGTGTTTTAGACTAACTATGCTTACATGCTAAAAAAAAAGAAAATCCAGACACAGAAATCAACATTTATTCCTCAATACAGCCACAGGAGGTTTTTTTCTTCATGAAATCATAAATCAACCAAACCACCAAGCATTGTCTTTTTTACTGAATAGCATCCCATAATTTTTAAGTGATGTCTTTTCTTCTTGGGTACTACTGCTAAGAGACAGCCTTGCAAGGGACAATGAGGCAGAACACCTATAGCAAAACCGTACAGGTTAGAGGACTACCTGAAATTCCTTTGACTGTGGGTTTCTATAGAATGAGACTCCTCAAAAGAGGCACTGATGGGTTTGCTTATCATTGTACATGACGTAAGGGACATTGTGGGTAGTATACAGGTGATTCAGTGAATAGCAATTTGCTAACTGTGTATTAATCTACTAACAGCGGCGCTTAAGATGCTCCTGAGTGAAAATGGAAGCAAAATGAAAAGCAAAGCATGGAGGGATCTACATTACCCCTGTCACTCATGATAGATGATGGCTCTCGTTTGATACACGACTACAATAAAACATTGCCATTCAATTAGAGTAAGTTAACTTTAAAATTAATATTGTGCCTTTGTCTGATTCCATTTAAAAGGCTGACGAAAGGGAAGAGGACTTTGAACTGTTCACTGTGCATTAGCTCCAGTGACAGAATATAAATCATAGTGAGTCATGGGCATCTGCCCAGTTCTGATCTCTGCGTGAAACATGTCAATGTCAAACTTTAAAAATGTGCTCCTCGGGGAGGATGGTGTGCATTTGGTAATTGGACAGAAGTGAGTGGAATGAATTGGAGGTGAAAATTTGGTCCTTTGGAAATGTTTTGACATGGTACCCAGGATCCTGCATTTATTAGTAGTGATGCTAGCTAAATTTTTATTTTGGCTGATTTTCTGATTATATAGAATGCCTCAAAAGGAATGATTGAAATGGATGCATTAAGGAAGAGCATGACAAAAATAATCTTTGACATCTCTGACATGAGGATCAAGCCAAGATGGCTGAAAAAAGAGCATACTCAATCAATAGGAAAATCCACTTTAATCTTCTCTTTCATGCGCAATTTATAACATTCTTCCCATTCCTGTTAGGAAGCTGTAACAGGAACTTCATCAATATTATAAAAAAAATCCATCCTATGTTTATCCATGTCAATATTTCTCAAAACTCATCCATTATTGACAAATAAAGAAAATTTGGAAGAAATTGAGAAACAAATAAACTCTTTGTAAATAGGATTGAGAATTCAGCTCGCACAAAGTTCATGTTGAGAAGGATTTGCACACAGGGACAGGTGCTCAGTTCAAAAGAAGCAGGAATTCCTACGGCACAGTGGGTGTCACAGTTACTTAGATAGTTTGAGAATAATTGAAAGAAAGGAGCTAGAGTGGTAAAAACTTGAAGTAATAAAAAAACTGTATATGTCAATTGCTTTGATTTAATCAGTAAACATTACATGCTTGTGTTCATATACTACACTGTACCATATAAATATGTCTGATCATGTATTTGTATTAATATACTATAGTATATCATATAAATATATATGATTATTACATGTGGGTTGAAAGTTAAAACAAAAGTTTAAGGAAATGGAAATGATGACAACCCTAATTTTAATCACTACACAATTATATACATGTCTTGGATTATGATACTACCCCATAAGTAATATACAATTGCCATAACTGAAATAAAACAAAAATTTAAAAACGTAAATTGATACACCTTCTAGAGCAGAAATTGGAAATTGGGAGACCTGTTTGTCTGAAGTTGAATGGAACGGTGGCTGGATTGTGAGTGTATGTCGGAACAGAATGGAAAGGAAAATGATGTCTGGACAGGAGAGTTAAAGGAAAGTTGATGAGAAAAGCACTGGGGAAGAGGAGAAGGCCACTTATTCAAAGTCGCCACTCATTCCAGTTTAGGAATTAATTTCTAGAACCACATGATAGCTTCCAGATTTATACCAGTGCCCAGATTGGAAATAAAATAATTGGGACTAAGACAGCATGCACATTGCTGGTGCTCGGGTCAGTTCGAATGTGTATCCATAGTGAATTTTGAAATAGAATATATGGGACGAGTGTTCTGAGAGACCAGTTTCTCTAATAAGCTAGAGCAGAGGGCACAGTCAGGGTTTGTATAAAGTGGCCCTGGGGTCAGCAGTTTCTAAAGTGATCAGGCTGAATATGAACATATTTAAAAATAGAATATGCATTGGCTAGCTTTGCCATCATAGAAAAAGATGAGTTGAAGTCTCCCAGCTCAAGAATAGCTTTAGGATGTCTTTTAGATGCCACACACTGAATAAAGAGGTGGTAAGACAGACAGTATCCTTTACTTCTCAGAGGCATTATGCTCACAGATATGACTGGACACATTGTATGGCAAGAGGTGGTGGGGTACCATTCTCCATGGCCCAGAACATCTGTGTCTTAAAGATAGAAGCAGCTGGTATATTTAAGAATTAAATCATCTACACAATGTCTTTTTTTTCTGAGTTAGTGTTAGCCAGGCTAGCTTCTGATTATAATTTGATAATTTAGATCCCCTGATGTGTTTGCTTACTGGGACAGAATACTCCAGTCACCCCAATGAGAGGGATTCAGTGCTTGTGATATTTATATTTCTCTGTTGAATATGACCCTTTGCCATCTGTCTTCTACCATGAATCCATCCCTAAATGGTGGTCTATTCTCAGACTACTGTCAAAGTCAGGGTTTTGAGTCTTGAAGGCTAGGAGCCAGATTCTGTACTGCGTTGTCTTTTCTGAGTCTCTTAAGAAATGGCCAGCTGGGCTTGTGTCCTCCACTATTTCTCTTAGCTCTTCTTGTTCTTACAATGTATGGGAAGAACAGGCCTTACTCTCCCCTCCTAATAATATCAACTGTGTATCGGAGAGATGCTGCACTTACAGTAGAGGAGGAGGAAGCGCTTCTTGCTTCCTCAGGGTGGTCCCTTGTGTTAACACTTGATCTCATCTTGTTGCAGTACCTCCTCCCTCAGGTGTGGCTGGCGAAAGGCCAGCACACCATCCTACTGTATGTCCTTCAACTGTTCAGGGGATGTTCAGTCTCATGATGTGTTAATTTGCTTTTGATAACTGGGTCTTGTCCATTTGTTGAGAAGTCTGATATTATTTGGTAACTGGCAAAGCCAACCTCAGGCGTGCTTTTATCTATCTATCTATCTATCTATCTATCTATCTATCTATCATCTATCTGTCTATCTATCTATCTATCTATCTATCTATCTATCTATCTATCTATCTATCATCTAAAAGATAACCTGAAGGTATTACTACTTTCTTAGAAAGATCTTAAAGTAGAGCAGCAACTAATTACCCTTTCAAAAAACTCAGTATTTTCTCGGTATCAGCATTTTTCTCTTTATTCTTTAAAAACCCCTCAGCACACAATACTTAAATAGACTTCTGGCTGGCGAGGACAGTCTGTTTTTACCACTGTTTTGCCGATCTCAGTTATACTTTACTTTCTCTGTCCCCAAGTGCTACCCTGCAGGGAACGTGGATGAAGAGACCAATACTGAGTATACTAGAAAAATCTGCTGTAGACCATCCACACTGCAAAACCCCGTGCTGAGGAATTTGTAGTAAAAAAGGAATTTATTTTGCTTGCAGGCCTGGAGACTCACGAGCACAGTGCTAACATGTGCTCAGCTCAGGCTGCGTTACTTGTGTCAGAGGGCAGCATGGGGGAGCGCGGATGGGAGGGAGATGTTACACGGGAAGACAGGAAGCCAGAGAACGGGAAGATCCAGGGTCATTCTTTATAACAGTCTTCCTTCAGAACGTGGGCAAGTCCCATGTGACCTACCTTAACCCACTCCAGGGCTACCATCTCATCTTCTGTAACGAGCTACTGGGCTCTAGGCTTCACTTCCTGAATGTTCCTCTAGCTCTTCATATCCCCACACAGAGGCCCAGACCTCTCCCACCCCAGACATGAATCCTAGGAGAAGAAAACCATATCCAAACTAGCACATTATGCACACAATGGTAGGCCAGGCATCACAGCAAAGATCATTCTATAAGCACATTTTCTTAAGATGATAAAAATATTTGACAACATAGTTGTTCATGGAATTTTAAAATCACAGTGATACAGTAGGCTATCTAGAATGGTAAAACTGTTTTTGTTGACCAAACTCGAGGTTTAGCAGTGTAGCTCTATTTTGGAGTAGAATATGGAGATCCTCGTATAATCAACCCTTGAAACATGGAGGCTTTAAGGGTAGATGAGTTGAGGAGAGTCTTGGCATCCAGCTTGCTAAAACTCAATTTCAAAATCTAGCTGTAAGAACTTCAATGTCCAGTGCTAAAAAGGAGAATGAAAAAAAAAAAAAAAAAGGAATCTCATTTCCCATCTGTATTATGAAAGAACATAGTGCATTCAGCAAGACAAATGAGGTGTTAGTGGGAAGGCTAAAATGTGCCTAGAAGCCACAGCAAATGAAAGCCGAGCTTGCCTGCGGGGAGCAGGGACACTATGAACAATGGCCCGAAACTGTGCTGTCCAGGAGCTGTTACGGATTGTGGAGTGACAGCAAAGGGGATGCAAAGGTGTTTCCAAGGTGCTTCAAACTGTATGAAGGTTTGAATGATTCCTTATGAGCAAGGGATCAGGCATAGAAGGACGCCTAAGGCTATGGCAAAGTTTAATTTTGTTCATTTGTCCTCCTTCGACCGGACACAGTGCTAGGTACTGAAAAATGATGCCGGAGCTTAAAACAGAAAACATGGATGATTTTGTGTCTCATCACGACTCCAGATTGGAAGCACAACATTGTGTTTCCTGCTGATGTGTTGGACAGTGGTGTATAGTGACTGATTTTATATATAAAGAACTGAGATTTATTATTCTTTGTAGTGCTGGTCATTTTTTTCCCCCTAAGGGCAGAGCAGGTAGAAAATACAAAATACATGTGAATATATATGCATGCCCTGACTAATAACCTGTTTAAACATCCTAATTGTGTCTTAGATTTACAGCACAGGTCAGTGTATTATACTACACATCATTAGAATATTTAATATCAGGTTCATTGCAGTTTTAGCCAAGCTTTACCTTTGCCAGGTGATGATGTGTTTACACACATAAAAACATCATGTTTCAGGAGACATTGCCCATATTCCGCTCACTCTCTTCTGTATATAGCATTCCCCATAGCAAAACTCCTTCTCTACCTTTTTAATCTCCTTTAATTTACTGCATATTTACCCATTTCTCATCATCACCATAAAACTCCTAGGCAGAAGGGGTTTTATTTCTCAGTACTTACCTCTCGACTCAATGCAATTTTTCTTCTCTTTCCCCTCTGGTGAAATGCATTCCCCCTAGGGCCATTATGGTGACTATACAGAGACCCCGGACTTCTTTGCAGCACCTGTGTTGTTGGGTCAGTCTTGGGCTTTGGTGCTGTGTTAGCCCATCTGAACTCTGTAATGGAGTCCCATAAACCGTGACGTGCAGATGACAGGAAGTCTGGAAAGCCTAAGATTAAGGTGCTGGCATAGTCAGTGTCTGCCAAGGGCCGTGTTCCGTTTCATACAACACAATAGGCCATGTCCTCAGATGGTGAAACCTGAAAGGCATTCTTCTTGAGCAGTGGTTCTCAACCTGTGGGTTCCGATCACTCCCATTTTAGGTATCCTGAATATCAGTTATTAACATTACAATTCACAACAGTAGAAAAATTACAGTTTTGAAGTAGCAAGGAAATAATTTTATGGTTGGGAGTCACCATAACATGAGTAACTGTACTAAAGGGTCACAGCGTTAGAAAGGTTGAGAACCACTGCATCTTGAGCCTCCTTCCCAAGGCACCTGTCTTATGTGCTACCCCTTAACCCAATCATCCCAAAGTCATGTCTCCAAGCACCGTCAACCCTGAAGTTTAAGAATTCAGCATATGAAACTGGAGGGGACACACACATCCAACCCATAACAGAGCTACTTCCCTGGGGTGCCCCTTTCCTCAGCCATGCTCCTGGATGCTTTGGTTCTTCCTTTTCAGTCTCTAACGGGAACTTTTCTTCCCGTGTCCATGAACGTCCTCTGCATGTGTGTTGAACCTTCAATTTCTGCGACTTTTGTCTTAGTTTGTCAGTCATTCGCTCTCCTCTGGCTCATTCATGTGAGGATACTCCAAGTCTCTTTATATGGGTGTAGGCCTTTCCACCCGCTACAGATCACACTCCATTTTGTGAATAAAATGGCCTCCATTTAACCTGGTTCTGTACGAGACTGCCTTAACCTTTCAGTGCCCAATAGATTAAAAAAAAAAAAAGGGGGGGGTGGATTTCTGTGGTGCACAAGTAGCCCCACGCTTGGCTCCCACTTTCTCTTCCTCCCTCCCATTCTCCTGCTCTCCCCACCCACACTATGTAAATGGCTCTGAACTCATCTTCCTACAGACGCATCTAGCTTCCTCTGCATATCCAGTCTCCACGCTTTTCCCTCATTGATCTGATCGCTGCGATGTCTCTATGAAAGGGGGATGGGGGCGGTCAAAGGCAATGAGGCTCCCGTGGCTGATCTATGCATATGAATGCAGCTCTTGTTATTAGATTACACTCCAGTGGGCTGAGGGAGACTTACAGGGGGACGCACAGGAAACCAATAAAGATAATTAAAAGTTTAGAAAATTAGAATAACAAAGAAGCCAAAAAGGAACAATTACTCAGCCAAGAAAAGAAAAAGCCCGAGGGGAGATATAAGGAAGAAAAATTATTTCCTAGAGAATAGACTCAGGCCATCCTCCATTAGTACTTAGAAGAAAGCACAGCAGTGCGTGCAGAATTTATATGTTCTGTGAGGACGTTCCCCACATAAGGGCTAGCTGAGGTTTATTTATGCAACTCTCCGCATTTGTTTATCTCCACAACCATGTACACACACACACACACACACACACACACACAGAGGCTTTCCCCACTCTGGCTAATAAATTCAGATATAAAGAAGCTTGAATGTTACAGGGGTTGTTTCTTGCAGCCCCTCTTTTCTGAGGAGTTGGGGGAGGGGAAACTGTGATCAGAATATACTGTAAGAAAAAAAAAATCTGTTTTCAAATTTAAAAAAGTGAAAAAAGTGGTTTCCCCCTTACTCTTTCTCTTTGTCTCTGTCAATCTGGAATCTCTCTCTCTGCCTTTTAGTGTCTTTCTGTGTTTTTTCTCTCGTGTGTCCTCCTTCTGTATTTCTTTATCTCAGCCCCTGTCTTCCCATCTCCCGTATGAAATGGTCCACACTTTGCTTATGGACTGTTACTTATTTTCTGGTCTCTTGCATGCCTGGGCTGTCGTATATATTTTATACATACCCTAAAATGATTTTAATTAGAGAAAATTTTTATTTCTCTAATAGGGGAGAGAGACGATGTCACAATTGTTTTATAAGCTCTTTTTCTTAGCATGATCCCATGAAGTGTCCTGTGACTTGCAGGCAGTGTGACATTCTCATAGTCCATGATACCAGAAATCCAAGGGCAAAGGATATTAATCAGTGTTGCTCTGAAGGCTGAGGAGCAATGGTGCCCTGGTTACTTTCCAACTACTACAAAGTAGGTAGGTTCTGCTTTTGACCACGGAATGTAGAGGCTAGAATCCTTTCTGAGACTGTTATCATAATGCATCAGCTTGTATGCTTTCCCTCTCAGAAAAGTTGATAGAAATCTTATTTGTCTTTAGTTCATTAACTTTGTCCCATAACTCTCCTCTATGCCTTTTTTCACTGTTTCCTTTTCTTCTCATTCATTTTACTTTTCAAACATTATGATCTTTTTTTTTTTTTGTGATTAGCATCCTGTAACTTGGCATACCTGCTGCAGAATCCACACAGCGATTAGATGACAAATGTCAGAGCTTGTGTCATCCGTGAGAAAGTCATGTGGCTGAATCAACAGTATTCGTTCCCCTACTGAACATGTACAGTATCTCTTCTTTGGCTTCTCATTTGGTCTTTATTTGATTTTTCCCCTCAAGTGCTGTACAAGATACCATGGATTTAATTCTGCCTTTGCCTCTTCCCCAATTCTCTTAGTCAAAGCCATGATTGTTGTGCCCAGGGTCTGGACTCCCAAAGACCATCAAGAGACCAAATCTGATGCAAAAGCAAAGAGTCCTTTTATTGGGAGTTAACTTGGGCCTCTCTCTCCATCTGTCTGAGTGGCAGCAGAGCAGGAGAGACCCCGAGTAGCAATGGGGCAGGGTTTTTATAGGGGGTGAAGCAAGAGGGGGGGGCTTGGGGTTTACAGACTGCATAGGAACAGACTCAGGATTGGTTTATGCGAGTGGCAATCATGTTAGTAACTTTTAATTGGCTAGGGTTAGTAAGGGGTTACAGTTATCCATTTTTGGGCAAGCCTAGACAAGTCCCAGGCTTTGTCCTTGAGCTGCTGTGGAGACTGACTGGCCTAGCATGTACTGACTGTGGGGGCTGGCTCATTGGTCCAGGCTTGGTGTGTCCTATCTCCCTGTCCCTGCTGACAGTGATTAATTCTTTTGTTCATGACCCTTCCAGAAACTCCTTACTCAGTCTCAGAAAACTGAAATTGAGGCCTGATCTCTGAAAGAAGACTGAGCAGCCTGCCTATTGCGTTGTCTGCTTGGTCCTCCTCTCAATGATCTACTGCCCTTAGCACGTGCTCACCATGACCCAGTGAACCCAGAACTAGAGTTTTCATAGTATAAATTAACAAGGATGAAATTGGTACCTTGAAGAACTCAAAGCAAGACAGAGGAGCAGTGGTCATTCAAAATATGGAGCTACCAGTGCCCACATGGTAGCTCTCCATACCTGTCTCAACCGGCTGCTCAACAGGAGCTGCCTGGGAGCTGGGTATAAATACTGTGCTGCCAAGCAGGCATTACTCATTTCCTGTAATAGCAATCGAAACCGGAGCTTTGGACACCTGCCCTCAACCCTCCATCTTCCTCTGCATGTCTCTGTTCCCCACCCCTTTATGTTTTCAGCAGATGTTTTGAGCACTGCACATTTTTCTGCTTTCTGAATCATTTGTTGAGCACCTAGAGTGTGCTTGCTTGTGAGTTACTAATGTGTCTTGTTTATTAGCTCGTTTAAGCCCTGTGTAGACCTGAGATTGGCATTCCTATTTCCACTGTATCTGCCTTTCCTAATTCTTTTCTTTTTGTAAAACTTAGTTTGACTTATTTTTCTTTTCTCTGAAGTAACTTTTTTTTTTTTTTTTAAAATATGTCTACTTTCAAGCTACAAAATTCTGAACTGGTGTTGGTTTTTGTTTCTCAATGATTTAAATGCATCATTCCGTTCACTTTTTATGTGTATGTATGTCTGTGTGTTCATATGTATGTGTGAGAGTGCATATATATGGTATGCATGCATGTAGAGGCCAGAAGACAGCCCCAGCATCATTTCACAGATGCCATCTACATTATTATTATTATTATTATTATTATTATTGAGATGTTTTACACTGGCTTGGAACTCTTGAAGTGGAACTCTTGACTAGGCTGGCTGGTCAGTGAGTCCAGGGGATCCACCTGCCTCTGCCTCCCCAGTGCTGGATTAATTATAAGCATGCGTCACCAAGCCCAGCTTTAAAAAAACAATATTGATTCTGGAGAATGACTCAGGTCCTCATGGCTGGTTCTGGAGAATGACTCAGGTCCTCATGGTTGGTTCTGGAGAATGACTCAGGTCCTCATGGTTGGTTCTGGAGAACGACTCAGATCCCCACGCTTGCACAGTTAACACTTCACCTTTTTTTCCAGCTTTAAACTGAGCTGTGTCTCTAGCCCCTGTTCAATTCCTTCTTATCTTGCTCTGTTTCTGTGGTTTCTTCCTTATTCACCTGGAGTAAGGCATGTTTCTCTCTTCAAGCTTCCCTTAAGACTTCTCCTTTATTTTCTTTGGTGTAAATGTGACATCCCTGGGTGTGGCTCTGGCATGGTCCCCTGGGTATTGGCTGTGATTCTGTGTCTAACGTTTGGTGTTTGGCATTGCTGACTCATGCATTTCTTTTACTCCCCCCGCCCCCCCCCCCCAAGCTGGAATGGTTTTCATCTTTTCTACTGGTTTCACAGTCTTAGATATTGTGTGTCGCTGTTCTTTCCGCCACCTTTTTCTCTTTGCTTTTCAACATTGCGAATTTCTATGGACATGTTCTTAACCAAGATCCTCTCAGGTGTGTCTGTCACTTATGGCCATCAAAGCTTTTCTTCTTTTGTCTGTCACGGTGTTTAGTTCAGCATGTCTCTCTTTCATCTTTTATCACCCATCTACTTTTTTTTGTCCACCTTTTGCATTAAATCCTTAGCATATTAGCCACAGTATTTTTAAAAATCCTTCTGGACTGATTCCAACATTTCTGCCATGTCTGCCTTACTCTTGATACTTGTGGGGCTATTTAAACTGCATTTTTGGGTGGAGGGTGGTGATTATAGGTGCACAGTGGCACCTATAAATAAACCACTGGATTAGACCACTCTGTGGGTAGAAAAAAAAGGTTATTAGAGGAATAAACTACAGGTCTGCCTCAGGGAGTAGAGGACAGCTGCTCAGCAGGAAAGCAGGCAGATTTTATATGATCCTCAGCAGGGGTGTGTGTGTGTGTGTGTGTGTGTGTGTGTGTGTGTGTGTGTGTGTGTCTTACAGCAGATGCAGGCTATTCAAAGACCTGTCAATCCGAAACTAGAACTAGATGCCCTTGCCCAGATAGTTGACTGTTGTTGGGGGCAGATAAGGGCAGTTGAGGCTTTCTTGGTAAACAGAAACCTGCCTTATAAGATTCCCAAGGAATGCTGAGTTTAGATTTCTGTTTACTCAATCAGGCTCCTTCTGTTTAGGACATAGTCACCAGCACTGCCATTTAGGGACCCACTTTGGCCCTGAGAGTAATTTTGTACTGGATGAAAGGAGCTTTAATGTAGTGTCCTTAAGTAGCTTGGTGACAGCCGGAGAGAAATGTATATAGGGATGAAGTCTCATCTATCAGTGAGACTGTCCTGGAATGCCAACTTCTCAGCTGCTTCTTAGACTCCCTTGTGCCCGCGTCCATGACAGGAAGGCTTGAAGGAACTGTACTCAAGCATTTTCCTCCCTGTAACTCCATGAACTTACAGAGTAAGGTTATGCTCTGTAGAATAGATGTTCCAAGAGATGGCCTGTGAAGATCAGCGTGCTCCCCAGTACCCTAAAATAGCACGGTCATTCCTCTACCTTCTGAAAGCACAAGGGAAAAATATCTAAATAATCATTTTCATTTTGATAATCTGGCAGAATGCTAGAGGCCTTTCTGCAACTCATTTTCCTTGGAGTCCTCTGCTCCCAGAATTGTGCACTGTGCACACCCCACAATTCTTCAAGTATAGTACCACTGCGCTTATCTCCTGGACAGTTGCCATTTAGGAGTTTCTCCATCATTCTATTAACCTGCCTATCATTCTATCCACCTGCCCATCATTTTATCCTCCTGCCCATCATTCTATTAACCTGTCTATCATTCTATCCACATGCCCATCATTCTATCTACCTGCCTATCGTTCTATCCTCCCACCCATCATTCTATTAACCTGCCTATCATTCTATCCACATGCCCATCATTCTATCCTCCTGCCCATCTCTCCAGTTTTGGTGACAAGAGCCCACCTGGTAGTCTCACTTCTTTGAAGGCTCTAAGACTTGTTGAGTTATAATTAGTTTAATCTATCTTCCTTCCTTCCTTCCTTCCTTCCTTCCTTCCTTCCTTCCTTCCTTCCTTCCTTCCTTCCTTTCTTTCTCCCTTCCTTCCTTCCTTCCTTCCTTCCTTCCTTCCTTCCTTCCTTCCTTCCTTCCTTCCTTCCTTCCTTTTCACTGTATTAGTTACTTTTCTATTGCTATGATAAAATACTGTGAATGAGCAAACTAATAGAAGACTTCACTTGGGCTTATGGTTCCAAAGGGTTAGAGGAGAGGAAGGTTGCGTGAAGGCATGGTGGCAGGAACAGAATGCCAAGGGCTCACAGCTTGAGCTGCCAACACCAAGCAGGAAGAGGAAATGGGGAATGGCATGTGGCTTTGACCCCTCAAAGCCCACCCCTAGTGACTGACTTCCTCCTCCAGCAAGGCCCTACCTCCAGAACCTTCCCTAGAAGCACTGCCAGCTGGGGATCAAGTGCTCAAATGTCTGAGCTTAGGAGCTTTCGTGGAAAGCACCACACATACTTAGTATGAGGTGATGGCTTCCAGGCTCCCAATATACTGGATTGGAGAGCTCCAGTCTGTTATATCTGTTTTAAAAATATGAAAGTAGACTTTGTTTTTGGAAGCTAATTAACTTGCTGAAGTACAAACATAACTATAAGTGATGGTCACACATACTTTTAAATACTGAAGTCCAGTTTTCTTTCATTGATATCATAACTATTCCAGCTGGTCTTTTTGTTGTGAATGGCATTTATATATTGCTATACTTTGAATAGTAATTATATACTGCTTACCTATTGGTCAAAGAGTACAAAGTTTCAGTCAGAATTTTTTGAGTTTTATTGCATAGCATGGAGAGTAAGGTCAACAATAATAGACTGTCTCTGTCTGTCATAACATTGCTATGACTCCCATAAACAGATTTGATTGTGATTTGTTAACTTGTAATACAAATGACAATCAAACAAACATAGGTGTCTGGAAAAATTGATTTAAATTTGCAGTATTCTATCAGTAGTTTATGTAATCCAAGTTAATAATCAGTCACAAAGTAATAGAGAGTGTTTCACATGTGGAGGAGAAGATGAGGATTAATTATAGGGACTGGCGTACTAAAATCTTTCATTCATCAGCTCAGTTCCTCTCCTGGAAACATCGACTTTCACACCTTCCTCTTCTCAAGTTGCATCACTCCTGACACTACACTTGTTTATATTTCAAATGAACTTTGAATAAACTCACGCATTTCTAGTGCAAACAAGAAAATTAAATTCAGTAAATCCAGAAAAAGTTCCCCAGTTTTCCAGAGCCTGTGAGGTGTAGGGTGAGCATTCGAACTTGAGTTTCTTGACTCCTGAAGCATAATATTAAAATCAATTGTACTTTAATTAAAGATCACACATATTTAAGATATTTAGGCAGCATAAATTGGTCTTTCATGGTTATAGAAAAGGACAAAATTAGGTAGGTAGGGAATGGGGATGGATTTGGGGAGATTCAGAGAGTAAATATGATTAGAACACACTGTATGAAATTCTCAAAGAGCTAGCTGGACATGTGCCCAGTTCACACAGTCTCCATTAAGAAGCCTTGCCTTTGGACAGCATTAAAGGGAGGGGAAGAATTAACCTAAGATTTATAAAAGTATGTTTCACAAAAAGGAGTAAAAATTTTTAGAGTATAGATTTCTCTTTCACTGTTGAATGTCTGAAGGGCATTTCCAAGTTCAGTTAAGAATCACACACACACTGCATCATTGTCTTGAATGTGAGCGAACATGGATATTGAAACAGACGTGTTTTGATTATTAAAATTAGCATATAGTAGTGCAGGGGAAGCAAGCGCAGATCTTATGTTTCAGGCTTTCTTAATAATACTTCTGTGTGAGTGACATTTGGTTATACTCCACTTGTGAGTTTACATACCACTTCTTCCATAATAAGCATTGGTTTTTTACCTCTTTTTAGACGATTGTAAGATTTAAAATTGTCTAATATACTCTTCCAAATACAACCTTAGTTCTCTTGTAGACAGGCGGCAAGAATTCTGTTGGCAAGACATTTCTTCATATTTTGAAAAAGCAGTACGCACCCATTGGGCGACAGGCTTTCGTAATTCTCCTCTCCGGCACTGACTTTAACAATGTGGCAAAAAGCCACCAGTGTCTAGCCAGATAAACTCCTCCTGTATCTTACTGACAGTAGCACCTGTCTCTATTTCTATACTTCATATTAAATGAGCAAGATCTTCTCAGTTGTTTGAAGCAGAATTAGCCTTTTGTCACAGATCTGCGGGGTGGCGCTCAGTGCCACCATCAACTTGAATTTAAAGTTGAGAGTTTATTTATTCACCATCTGCTTGTTCCACTGCTGTGGGATGTCTTTCTGTACGCTGGGAATATGTGTTGCCCTGATTGGTTGATCAATAAAGCTGCATTGGCCTATGGCAAGGCAGCTTAGAGGCAGGCAGGAAATCCAAGAAGAGAGACAGGAAAGAGAAAGGCAGAGTTGGGGAGACACCAGACTGCCATCCTAGGAACAACATGTAATGGGGTGCAGGTAAAGCCACGGAACATGTGGTGATACACAGATTAATAGTTATGAGTTGGATTAAACTATAAGAGCTAGCTAGCAAGATGCCTGTCATAGGTCATACAGTTTGTAATTAATGTAAGTCTCTGAGTGATTATTTCCTACGCGGCTGCAGGACCAGAGAAACTTCCAGCTACATTCCACAATTAGGTAGTTTCAATGAGCCAAATGTAAAGAAGTTTAATTTTCTGTTTTAAAGAAAAGAGACTGTCCTAATGGCGGTTTGGAATGAGTGGCTGGGCAGCAGAAGGCCTTTGTAGCTAGAGTGGTGAGGAAATGCAGGAACTGGCCTTGGAATTAAAATATTAGGTTAGTATTGAATGAATGATAGAACAGTGCTAAAGAGTACTTTTATTTCTGATAGCTTTGAAACAGCTGTGCAAGTGACCAAATCAGACCTTCTATGTTAGTCAGCTGATGTAGATTTTATCAGACATAAACTAGAGTCATCTGGGAACAAGGAATCTCAGTGGAGGAATTACCACCATCAGATTGACCTGAGCACATGTCTGTGGGGGCATTTTTTCTTTTTTTTTTAATTAAAATTTTAAATTTATGTTACATCCCAAACATAGTTTCCCCTTTCTCCTCTCTTCCCGTTCCATCCTTCCACCTCCCATCTACCCCTCCATCTACTCCTCAGTTCAGAAAGGGGCAGGCCTCCCATGGGAGTCAACAAAGCATGGAATATCCAGTTGAGGCAGGACCAATTTCCTTCTGCTGTATCAAAGCTAGGCAAGGCATCCCAGCATGGGGAATAGGTTCCAAAAAGCCAACTCATATGCCTGGGACAGGTCCTGATCCCACTGCTAGGGGCTCCACAAACAGAGCAAGCTATGCAACTATCACCCACATGCAGAGGGCCTAGGTCGGTCCCATGCAGGTCCCCTAGCTGTCGGTCCACACCATGAGCTCCCACTAGCTCATGTCAGCTGTGGGTTCCCCCGTCATGATCTTGACCCACCTTGCTTGTACAATCCCTCCACCCTCTCTTCAACTGGACTCCTGGGGCTTGGCCCAGTGGTTGGCTGTGGATCTCTGGATCTGTTTCCATCAGTTACTGGATGAAGGCTCTCTGATGACAATTAGGGTAGTCACCAATCTGATTATAGGAGAAGGCCAGTTCAGGTACCCTCTCCACTAGTGCTAGGAGTGAATGATAGATATGGATGGGTCCAGCCTACTGCGGGTACCACTCCTAGGTTGGTAGGCCTAGGATGTAAGAAAAGAAGCTGAGAAGCTAGAGGTCGCAAGCCCATAAGCAGCCTTCCACTGTTTCTGCTTCAGTTCTTGCCTCTTGTTTCCTGTCTTTAGTTCCAGCCTTGGCTTTCCTGAATAATGGACTGCATAGTCTGTAAACCATGTCCTTTCCCAAGTTGGTTTATCATAGCACTAGAAAGAACACTTTATCATTAATTTTCTGTTACTGCCACAAAAACCCGAGGAAGCCAGCTTCATAGACAAGGAGATTTTACTCACTGGCTCAGAAGCTTCAGTGGGAAGCCATTGGCCCTGTTGCCTTTGGGCATATGGCGAGGCAGTACATTGTGATGAGGGTGGATAGTAGAGGAAGGTGCAATCAGAAAGGAGAGAGCAATTGAGAGTGAGAGAGCGAGAGCAAGATCGTGAGAGTGCTAATACCTCTTTCAATGGAAAACCTCCAGTGATCTGACTTCTCTGACACAGTCCCAGTGTTCTATCATCTAATGACAGTCTTACAACCAAACCCATAGCACATGGGCTTTTGTGGGACATGTATACAAACCACTTTCCCTCTGGTTGACCAATGAGACACTTTGACTTGTCATAGAATTTTTTTTTTTACAATTCAGAAATAGATCATACATCATGTTTACAGTGATACATTGCTTACACATATGATCTTTAAGCACTAGATATACAAACTATTTCAGAGTCTATGTGCCCCCCTGTCCTTACTTCAGCACATGTAAGAGACACTCTGCTACATTAAAATCTTCTGCTCCACTGAATGAAGAGTGTCCCCGAGCTCTCTGCATCAGGGTTCTGGTGAGTTCAATGTTATTTTGTCATTCCTTGTGGGGAAGCCAAAGCTCATAACTTAGGCGTATTTTGCTGAAGTAACGCAACTTCCTACTTTGGTATTATACGAAATGAAACTCAGATGTATGCTTCTTTAGTTTTGAACTATGACACTGGCTGTTTCTATAATTTCTAGCTCTGGTTCCATTCACTGTATTATTTATACTCTGCTGATTCTGAGTGACTGACTCATGTGTAGCTCTTTAGTTATATGGCACTGCAGAGCAGTCACGATGTACACTATGCCCGCAACAGTACTGCTGCCCTCAGGCCACTTCAACAGAGAAACCAAGTCATGTACGGAATTAGCCACCACACTGGTAATATTCCATCAGGGTTATTAAGCATAAAGTTGTGTGCCTTTTATCGCTCAAGCCCATGTTGTCTAATTATTGGTGTTTTATCCCCGTCTCTTTCCACCGTGCTTCATGTTAAAATTAGTGCCTACACTCAAGGTCTCATTTGCTTTATTTTTACAAAGGCCCTGACTTACTGCTCTCCAGCGTTCACTCCTTCTTTAACCACTGAAACTCTCCTCGATGTGGCCAGCAAATCTAGTGTGAAATTTGCCGGGTATATTTCTATTCTTATTTCTTAACTTCAGTTAAGCATTTCATATTCTCGATTCTCTTTTGAACTTTATATTGTATTCCATTTCCTGATTTTTAACGTTCGTGTTAAATTTCCTCCTGTATTCTCTGTCTCTGCTGCAGCCCTCTCTTTAAGCTGTGGATTCCTTTTCTTTTTCTCATCCCTTTGAGGTTGATTGTTACCCCTCTAGTTGGTGGTGTGAATGCGGGAGAATGGAGCCTAAAAGTGAGGTGGACCAAAGTCTCACACAATAGCCAGCTTTATTCAGGGCACCTGACAGTTTATACTCTGAGGGTTAAACAAGGTCATATGAGCAAAGTTCACATGAGTTCAAGCTGTACACAGTCACAAGGGCAAGGTGTGTTCATGTGAGTTTAGGCTCTGTGCAGTCATGAGGACAACCTGTGTTTGGAAACATCATTTGATGGGTAATCGGAAGTAAACCCACTCCTATCTACCATACCTGAGAGGGGCACAAAAGCACATTCCAAGAACAATCCTGTGCTTTGGAGGGCTGAGATCACAGGACTCCTGTCCTGTTTTCTTGGAATTTTTTCACCACAATCAGAATTCTCCTCACACAGCCTCACTCATGGGCCTTGTCTGACAGTTGATGGCCTCCCTTTCTTCTTCCTGTGGCATCTCCCCTTTGGCCTGGGTGCTGGCTGGCCCAGCTCCGTGCAAACCAGTCTCTGTACCTCTCACTGGAGTTCCACGGGTGTCAATAAAGCTCAGCCTTTCAGAGCTCAAGCGGCTCTTCTAATTTGCTCCTCCTTCCTCATTTCTGAATTTGCAGAGTGATGCTACTTCATGCCTGTTGCCGGTTGCTCGAGCAGATTTGAAGTGTTTTCTTAAATCCATCCTTTTTCTTTCCATGCTTGTCCTCTGACGGATGGGACACGATTGGTTCACTTTTAACCACCTCTCCTTCCTCATTTCTCTTGCTGATTCTTCCGTCCGGCCTTTGGGTTTCACTTGACTCCCTGCGATGGCCCCTAATGGCTCTAATTTCATTCCAGCTTTGTCTTATCGATCAAGCCTCCATGCTGATGTCAGCTTCGTCTAATAAATGAGAATCTGTAGGATCTGACAGCCAAGCTGAGAATAACGGAGAGCTTCCTTTCACATCTGAGATTAAGTTCAAGCTGCCTCCGCCGCTGTGTAGAGGAGGACGGTCTGCGTTTCAAGTCTTGCTCGCTGCATTCTGTTTCCTCTCCACCTCTTGGGTTTGGGGACTTTGATGACCTTGAGTGCATCATTATTTCTCTCATCTCGATGTCTTTCCCACCTAAATCTTCCATTGTCCCTTTTGTCTCAGCTAAAGGGCCTTACATTTTGAACTTCAATTGTTACGTCATTTTCCTGTAACTTTTCTTGGTTTGTAATATGTTATCCTTGTTTCGTTGTTAATTATAGCATATTTATGCACAGTATAAGTTTTAGGCCTCCTGAAAGCCTCTCCACCATAGCAACAAACCGAATCAGACCAAATCAGGAAAAGCCCAGGTTTAATGGGTAAAGCGCCCCGGGGCAATTCCCCAGCCCTGCAGAGAGGAGAAGAGGATGAGACCCAGAAGAATCAGAGACTGGTTTCTGGGATGCAGTTTATCTATTCCCTGTGGGAGTGGTCTTGAGGTGAGATGACCTGAGGAGCTGTGTTTGGCAGACTCTGAAGGGGCGGGTTTGGGGAGGAGCTGTGTGAGGTGGAGCTCCCACCCAAACATTCCAGACTATTTATAGGGATGCCAGGGTGCCAGGGTGCCAGGGGTTGAGGTGGAGCTCCCATCCACACACAGCAGTGAAAATCCTGTCTTCTTTAGCTCTTCTTCTCAATGCTCTTAGTGTTCATAGCAAATATTGATCGAATCCACTGTGCCAGCACTGGCTTCGACCCTAGCGTCTCCTGGGTCTGTTCTGGGCTCCTGACATATCTCCAGCACAGTTTCCCCTGCTAGGGTTAGTCAGCGTGCTGGGTAGTGGCACATGATAAGTAATAATGTAATGCTAAAGTCTACTGGTGAGGGAGAGAAATGACGGAATTGTGGACCGACTGCCTGCCCATTCTGTGCTGAACATGGAAACCGTATCTATAATATAGGTCCCATCTAGATGGTCCTGACTTCAAATAATTTCAACTCACTTTCCTTTTTTAACCTTATGGCCATGCCAAAGCAACACACATTTAGTGGAAGCTTTACTTAGGATTTTATTGGATCTTTTCCTGGGCTAGAACTTTGCAGCATGAGGCCCTCTCTGCAGCAAGCTGCAGCCCCC
>CABHPP010096591.1:6249-38467 GCA_902168425.1 Peromyscus attwateri | reverse complement strand
CGGAAGGGCTTCCGGGAAGGATTGGGCTGGGCGGGACTTCCGGTTCTGACCGCCAGGCGCCGAGTACTTCTTCCGCTCTCTCCCGCGGAGGTCTGGAGCGGCGTAGCCATGTCTTACCCCGCTGATGACTACGAGTCTGAGGTAATGAGGGAATGTACGCACGGCGGGCTCCGCGTCGGGGACCCGGCGCTGTGGGATCTGTCCCCGGGGTGAAGCGGCGTCCAGATCGGGCCGGAATATGCCGGCCGCGACCGTCCTGGCCATCCGGGCTCCGGCACTCCTCCCCGGTCCCTCCTCTGCCCGCCTACTCGGCGTGTGTCCCCGCGTGTCGCCGCAGCCCTAGGCGGGCTGAAGGGTGTTTGGAGCTGAGCTGTGTCTGCTGCAGACGCGCTCGTACTGTGCTTGCCTTATCTTACTCCCCCGGGAACCGTCCCATTTCTCGCACACGCGTGAATCCCTCCGAGGTGGGGACTGTCATATCTGCGTGGTGTCATTAGCCTCCTGCTTGACGTGTACGCCCGAGGACGAGCATTTTGGAGTCCTCACTTGGCGTGCATTCCTGACTTGGTCCTTTTCCTTGCAGGCTGCATATGATCCCTATGCCTACCCGGGCGACTATGATATGCACACAGGTGAGACCTTGAATTTGCCCCTCTGGGCTCAGTGCCTCCAGGGATTGGCACCTTTTTAAAAGTCTCAGCATTGACTCCGACAGGGACCTGGTAAAAACTACTCCTTGATGGGCCAGGTCTGGAGTCGGCCATTAGGCCTGAGTGGTAGGGTGGTGCAAGAGCCTAATAAATCAGGCCTTTTTTGTGGTCTTCCTGTCGGTGTCAGGAGAGGAGGATAACTGGCCTGGCTAGGTTTTCTTTACTTGTGGGTGATCTTATTTGACATGCTGGGAATGGAACCCAGAGCCCCAAGCTTCTAGGCAAGCTCTGAGCCACACCCACAACCCTCCTTGCTCAAACCATCAGGCGAAGTTGAAAAACCTTTGTGTGTTTGCTGTTTTGGACTGGATATTGAACTTGGGGTCTTGTGCACTCTGCACACACTCTACCATGTGACCCACACCCCAGCCCCGAGGAAGAAAATCTTGGTGTGAAAAATGTACTTGATTCAAACCAAGTCCATGTAAAATGCTCTGGGGAGACTTTTGAAGTTTTCTGAAATGCTACAGTGACTTTGAGATTAAGTACCAAGTGGCATGCATTGCTCAGGGTACATTCTATTAAATGTTTTATTCAGACCCTTAAAGTAGTTTTACAAAGTATATGTTAATGTCTCTTTAAACGTGAAAAAACTGAGGAAGGAGACTGAGTAGCTTGCCATGAGTTACTTAGTTAGAAAATGAGTTTCTTTTCTTTTTCTTTTTTTGTTGGTTTTTTTGTTATGTTTTTTGAGACAGAGTCTCACTGTGTAGTTCTGGCTATCCTGGAATTTACTATGTAGACCAGGCTGACCTTAAAGAGCCACCTGCCTCTGCCTCCTGAGTGCTGGGATTAAAGGTGTGCACAGCCATGCCCAGCTAAGAAATATCTTTGATGGTAATTGTTGTGAAGGAACAATACGGTGGGATGGGATTGAGGGTGACTTGGGGAGAGTTTATATCTCTAAATGTTTAAAGGGAAATTATACTGGTTTGTGTAGATCTGAGTTTAGTTTGGGATGAGGTGCTTGTTTCTGTGTCTGTCTGTCCACCCTGACCCACCCTGACCCCAGCCTCAGATTGAATTTAGGCCCTTGCTCATGCTGGGCAAGCATTCTGTGATTAAGATTGAACTATACTCCAAGCCCTGTACGTGGACATGCCCTTCTGGTCTATCATATATATGAGCTTGCAAGCACTCTGCAGTTTTTATTGTATACATCCTCTAGGAGACCCAAAGCAGGACCTTGCCTATGAACGGCAGTACGAGCAGCAGACCTATCAGGTGATTCCTGAAGTGATCAAAAATTTCATCCAGTACTTCCATAAAACTGTCTCCGATTTGATTGACCAGAAAGTGTATGAGCTTCAGGCCAGCCGTGTCTCCAGTGATGTCATTGACCAGAAGGTGTATGAGATCCAGGACATTTATGAGAACAGGTATGGACCATAATACTGTTTCTCTGAATGGGACTGGCCTGGTGATGCAGCTCCTACAAGATGAGTAATGTGCAATTGTGTGTGTGTGTGTGTGTGTGTGTGTAGAGGGTTTATAGTTTTCGTTTTTGGAGATGGTTTTACTATGTTGTTATGACTACTTTGGACTCGACCTTCCTAATGCTATAACCCTTTAACACACAACTCATGTTGTGGTGACCCCCAACCATAAATTTATTAACATTGCTACTTCATAACTGTAATTTTGCTGCTGTTATGAATTGTAATGTAAGTGTTTTTGCAGATAGAGGTTTGTCAAAAGGGTTTTGACCCACAGGTTGAGAACCACTGGGCTAGAGGCATGTTAATTAGCTCTAGACTTTGTATCCCACAGACAAAAAAGGTTCAAATCTAAAATAATGTCATTACTAATGATGATAGTAGTAGCTATTAGCATATTCTCATGTAGGTCAAGCAGTGTTGGAGCAATTTTTGTGTGTTTACTACTTTACCTGTAACAGTAATCCCATAATAGAAGTTCTATGGTTTTTCTCTTTATGCAGTAGAGGAAACATCATAGAAATGAATCATAGCTAGCACTGTGCATATGCTTTGTTCTGAACCAGCACAATCTTGATCCCAGAGCCTAATTTCTGAACTGTACAACCTCCCAAGGCATGCCAGCACAGACCAAGCTCCAGAGTAGTAGTGAGGGGATGCCCTGATAATCATGGATGCTAGATATAAGACAGGTCAGCTAGGGATGAGACAGGAGATATTTCAAGCAAGTTCTGGGAGGATGGGGTATGTGTGCAAATGATCAGACACCTATTAGATCAGTTAACAGGAATTTAACTCTGTTCCCACATTGCTGAGGGTCGGAAGAGGAGGGCTAGGTTGAGGAAAGTCATAGGCTTGGAGGGCTCAGGCTCTGTTTCTGTGATATCTCCTATGTTCTCAGTCCCATACATAAAATTTGAGGGTTGGGTCCTGAGTCTTTCTTGTTTTGGAGTTGTGAATTGTTTTTGCTTGACTTTCAGCTGGACCAAGCTAACTGAAAGATTCTTCAAGAATACACCATGGCCTGAGGCAGAAGCCATTGCACCCCAAGTTGGCAATGGTAGGTATAAATCCATGTCTCACGTGTGCTGGATAGCAGATATCATCAGACAGGCCAAGGGAGCTTGTGTGTGTTTCTTTCTTTTTTTTCTTTTTTGCTTTTCCAGACAGGGTTTCTCTGTGTAACGGCCCTGGCTGTCCTGTGCCTCACTCTGTAGACCAGGCTCTAATTCACAGAGATCCGCCTGCCTCTGCCTCCTGACTGCTGGGATTAAAGGCGTGCACCACCACCACCACCACCACCACCACCATGGTCAGCCTGTATATGTTTAACTTTGCATTTTATTTCCCTAGAGCTTAAGATGTAGGTTTTTAGTAAAACTGCGTCGTTCAAGAACGCGGTATAATTTGAGCATTCCCGGATAAGGAGTTTTCTTTCACCTCTTTTTGGGGTGGGTGGTCTTTGAGTCACTTTGGTTTGGGCTTCCCAGCCCCTCATCTTTCACTTTCTTTTTCTATGTGGTGAGGATCCGTTTAAAGCCAGTGATAACATGGTGAGACCTGCCTCAGAGAGGGAGAGAAGGAACAGATGGCTGGGTGGTTAACAGTAGAATGGAGCATAATTTTCTCTGAGTGTATACAATCTTTTTGTTGAGACGGGCTCTCATCGTGTGTAGCCCAGGCTTACCTGGAATTCACTGTGTAGAACAGACTGACCTCAAACTCAGAGGTCTCCCTGCCCTAGCCTCTCAAGTGCTGGGACTAGAGGTGTGCACCGCCCTGGCTGGGTGCATAGGTTCTTGAGACACAAGCTTAAGAGTTTAGAACAGCAGTTCTCAACCTGTGGGTAGTGACCCCTTGAGAAGGGTTGAACTACCTTTCACAGGGTTCGCCTCTAAGACCATCAGGGCAACAGATATTTATGTTACGATTCATAACAATAGCAAAATTACAGTTATGATGTAGCAGCAAAATAATTTTATGGTTGGGGGTCAGCACACTAAGAACTGTGTTAAAGGGTCGAAGGTCAGGAAGGTTGAGAACCACTGGTTTAGGAGTTTGCCTTCTAGGTCACGTCTGCCCTGCACTGGAAGGCTGAAGCTGCAGGAAATACCGGTCGGTTTGTAGACTAACGGAGGACCCTTTGGCTATGTCTTCCAGATGCTGTCTTCCTGATTCTGTACAAAGAATTGTACTACAGGCACATATACGCCAAAGTCAGCGTGAGTATTCACACTAATGTTGGTGTGACTGGTGGTCAGTCCCTCTGTAAACTGTCTTGTCAGTTCCATCTCTAACACAGTCAGCGTGAGTATTCACACTAATGTTGGTGTGACTGGTGGTCAGTCCCTCTGTAAACTGTCCTGTCAGTTCCAGCTCTAACACAGTCACTAGTTGTATTTGTTCCACGTCTAAAGGTTCCACTTGGTTGGTGTTTGTTGTTGTTTCTTTTTATATTTATTTTATGTGCGGAAGTGTTTTGCTTACATGTATGTCTGTGTGCCATGTGTGTGCCTGGTGCTCGAAGAGGTCAGAAGAGGGCATCAGATCCCTTGGAACTGGAGTTACAGACAGCTGTGGGCCACCATGTGGGTGATGAAATCAAACCCTGGTCCTCTGCAAGAACAAGTGCTCTTAACCACTAAACATTTCTCCAGCCCCCCACTGGTTGTTTAGTTTTAACTTTTTGTTTGTTTGTTTGTTTGTTTGTGTCCTCTTCAAGACTGGGTTTCTCTGGTAGCTCTAGCTGTCCTGGAACTCACTCTGTAGTTGGTGTCTGTTGTAGACACTTGTCCGTCCTTAGTGTCTCCACCATCCCAGTCCTTCTTCACGAGGACTTACACTGATACATTCCCTATAGTCCATCATGCTTAGGAAATCCAGGTTAGGTCCATGGCCCTTCTGCATCTGGCTGACATGTTTGCCGGTTTGATTCCCTGTGACTGTCCCCTCCCTCCTGGATCCCTAGCACACTGTGTTGTTGGCTCGTGGGGTCTCTTCGCTTTTCCCACTGGAGTGTTAGCCCACTGGGGTTTGGCTCTGTCCTGCTCACTGCTGTCACCCAGTTCCTGGAGTAATATCTGATGTGTCACCGGTGACACAGTCATTGTTTGAGCATGTGTCAGTGAAGGAGACCCTTTGGAAGAGTCCCCACCTACGGAGACCTGGCTTCACTCTCAGTGACTCCTCCTCAGTCCTTAGGACCGCTTGATCTGCCCGGAGCTCCTGTCCTGGCTGTGGGAGCCGCCAGCAATGGCAGCTGGAGGAGTTTCTGGGGCTGTCAACCGGCATCCCAGTGGTTTCTCTGCTACTCTACCCGAGAGAAAGCCAGGGCTCCTTACTGCTGTTAATGCTCAAGTCCAGCCATGGTGTGTGTGTGGCTACTTAGGGAAGATGGGATGTAACTGGACTGCATTTCTCCTGTCTGGTCTGCAGACTAGACACTTAGCAGTTCATTACCACCTGGAATCTTTGCTAGGTTCCAGACTGGCACTGAGTGTGGCCAGTTTTAAAACCGTGGAGAGAGATTTTTCTTTGAATGATTAGATGACTTTTTTTTTTTTTTTTTTTTTTTTTTTCTTTTTGAGATAGAGTTTAACTATGCAGCTGTGGTTGGAACTCAGTATGTGGACCAGGCTGGCCCAGTCTTGGATGAACATAATTTTTATAGAAAATGCCTTACCTTTTCCCCTTTTCTTTTTTGAGCAAAGCTCTTTGTAGCCCAGACTGGCCTTGACCTCGTCCTCATCCTCCCGTCTGCTGGAATTGTGGTCATCATCACCACACTGGACTCCACACTGTCTTGTTTAACTCTTGACTGGCCCTGATTAAATACCTTGTCAGACCCACACAGTAGTGGCAGGGCTGTCAGGCAGTTCTTGTTTCTCCATCACAAACATGTTGTTCACTGCGTTCCCCAGCTCAGGAGAATCTGAACCAGGGTCAGCAACCTTTGTGAAGGACCAGATAATAACTACTGTAGAATTTGGGGACATGGTAACTGTAGTCTGTCCATCTGTGCCTTTTTAGGAGCCATTTTAGGATACCAGTGAGTGGGTGTTCCAGCTTTGTGGATGGGTGGTTCATGGGCTTTGCCGTCCCCTGGACTCTCCGTCTGGCACTGGAAACCCTTGGTAGCCCAATGCTGTGTTGATTCCTTTAACCCCTGACCTTCAAATGCTCTAATGTTACCTCTTCACCTTTGTTAGGGCCACAGCTCCTGAAGCACCTTCCCTGTCTCTGCTTCTCCTGATCTGCATGCCTGTTGTGAGTGTTGGCTGTGATCTGTGGCCATCAAACTTGGCCTTGACCTCATGTTCAGTCAGGGTAGTACTCCTCTCCTCTCCCTTCTGTGCCCTCACATACAGGGAGAGGACAGATCTCATTTCTCAGCCGTCATGGTAGACCACAGGCAAAGCACTTAAACTTCCTATGTGTGCCCTGATATCCCTGTTCTCTCTACAGGGGGGACCCTCTTTAGAGCAGAGGTTCGAATCCTATTACAACTACTGCAACCTCTTCAACTACATCCTCAGTAAGTCCCACGTTTGTCCACGGGTGGTTTTGGGGCACCCAGCTTTTCACTGGATTTCACTGTGCAGTTGGGAAGAAGGGAAGTCTTGTGGTTTGTAGTGCTCTGGTGAGGGAGATTATGAAGGGTACTGTAGCCCTGCTCCAGCAGGCAAACTCTGCAATCTGACTTTCTTGTGATCTCTACAGATGCTGATGGACCTGCTCCTCTTGAACTCCCCAACCAGTGGCTCTGGGACATCATCGATGAGTTCATCTACCAGGTACCTGTTCAACCTCGCCTTAACTTGAAAAAAGTAATTCCCACAGAGAGCGGCCATGCATTTGTGTGACACTATCTCCAGTATGGTACTGGGCCCCGGATTAGAATGGTTTTCTGAAGAGAGCAGTGAAGCCTGAGAATTCCAGATATGAACTTGGAAGTCTTGGGCTTGACCTTCATTACCCAGAATTTTTCTGACTTCAGGGACTGGCCTGGCAGCCACACACTTCACGCTTTAGAGTCGGGTGGAAGTAGGTTCTAGACTGAGGGCTGCCTCGTGTCTCAGCAACTGACTTTGTTTAAACTTTCACTAGTCTTTCTCACCCATCAAACAGAAACGTTTGGATTCTTTTTGTAGACCAGGCTGGCCTTGAACTCAGCAATCCCTCTGCCTCTGTCTCTCAAGTGTTGAGATAAAGGGGTGTACCATCCCTCCTGCTAGAGATTGTATCTTGATCATGGTGTTTACCTGAAATGTGCTAGGTCCGAATGCAGTAACACTGGTTATCAGGAAGGACCCGTCTCTTGCCTCAGGGCCCTCTTGGTGAAGTGCACTGAGGATGTGGCCAGGTGTAAAGTGGGTCACAACTGTGTAGCCTGGGGGCAGAAGTTCAGTGTCTCTGTTGACTGACCCTGGATGTCGGGTGGGTGATTTAACCACCATGCAGGCTTCCTCATCTCCGAGCACAGGGGTTGCTGGGAAGATTCCTGAGGCCCTGCATATACAGTGCTTAGTCACAGAACAGCTAGTGCGTGTTCCTTATGTAGTCAGAATTGTCACAATCCTTTTCCAGACTTCAGTCATCTTACCAGCAGAATACATTGCTGGGCATGGTGGCTCACACTTGTAAGTCCAGGACTTGGGAAGGAGGGGCAGAGGATTTTAGCAAGTTCCAGGCTGTGTTGTCTCAAAAAAATTTAAAATTTAGAACAATTCAGGGGGAGTCAGTGTCTTTGTTTTAATTTGCTTTGACATAGTGTCTTAGGTAGCCCAGGCTATCCTCGAACTTCTGCCTCTTCTCCATATTCTGGGATTACAGACCAGGTTAGAAATTAGTATCTTTTTTTTTTTTTTTTTTCTTCCCCCAAGACAGGGTTTCTCTGTGTAACCTTGGCTATCCTGGCGCTCAGTCTGTAGACCATGGATCTGCCTGCCTCTGCCTCCCAAGTGCTGGTACTAAAGGCGCGTGCCGGCCTGGCCTGAAATCAGTGTCTTAAGGTATTTGAATGCCACAGGCCAGGGAGCCTTTGAGTACACAGGGTTGGTGATTGTGGTGGGTGAAAACCCCTTCAGGCTCTTTGAGAGAGAGGCTTCTTGCCCTAAGGGAGGCACCAGTGCCTTCATGGTGCAAGTCTCAGGCCACACTCACCTTGCTTGGCCTTCCTGACTTCTTGGCTGTCTCAGCCTCTTGGAATAATTTGAGATTGTTGGCTGTCCTGTTGGCTTGGGAGTGGAGGAGAATCCTGGTTGAGCTTTATCCGTCTTAAGATAAGCATAATTCCTTAGCTTAGCTGGTGTTCTTTTCTTAAGGGGCTTTCTAATCCACAGAGACTGACCAGGAGGATCAGGGAGGGCCTGTGAAAAAGTTCCTGGCCAAGGCAGTAGACACAGAGGGAATGGCTCTTCCTCAACACTCTTTTGTTGGTTGTTTTTTAGTCTTTGCTCTTTTGGCTCTTTAGGGGGCCTGCCACCCAGCTCCCAAATAAATCATACACGGAGACTTAATTCTTACTTATGAACGCCCAGCCTTTGCTTGGCTTGTTTCTAGCCAGCTTTTCTTAAATTAGCCTGTCTACCTTTTGCCTCTGGGCTTTTACCTTTCTCTTATTTCTGTATACTTTTCTTCTTAATCCGTGTTTGGCTGTGTGGCTTGCCCCTTTTTTTTTCTCATTCCTTCGTTTTCTTGTTCCTTGATCTCCCTTCTCTCGGGTTTCTCCTTCTATGTATTCTCTCTGCCTGCCAGCCCCACCTATCCTTTTTCCTGCCTTGCTATTGACCGTTCGGTTATTTATTAGACCATCAGGTGTTTTTTTTTGTTTTTTTTTTTTTTTTTTTTTTTTTTAAGATTTATTTATTTATTATGTATACAGCATGTATGACTACAGGCCAGAAGAGGGCACCAGATCTCATTACAGATGGTTGTGAGCCACCACGTGGTTGCTGGGAATTGAACTCAGGACCTCCGGAAGAGCAGTCAGTGCTCTTAACCTCTGAGCCATCTCTCCAGCCCCCATCAGGTGTTTTAGACAAAGTATCACAGCTTCCCAGTGTAGCAGGAATCTTAAAAAGGTCGTATTAATAAAATCAAACCTGAAGCCAGCTTTGGGTTGAATGCTGGAAGATCAGAGAAGCAGAACAAGCCACAGCATCCTCGCCTCAACAGTTCCTCAGCTGATCCTGTTTCCTCAGACTGGAAGCCTCTGAGTCCTCATCCGAAATCGATTTCAGCTGAGCTGTTGCTCAAAAGCCTAAAAGCTTAACCAGCTCTAGTTCCTGGTCCTCACGCTTTTCTGCTTTCTGCCATTACTTCCTGGGATTAAAGGCGTGAGTCACCACCATGCCTGGCTGTTTCCAGTGTGGCTTTAAACTCACAGAGATCCGGATATCCGGATCTCTGCCTCCCAAGTGATAGGATTAAAGGCATGTGTGCCACCATTTTCTGGCCTCTATATCTAGTGGCTGTTCTGTTCTCTGACCCCAGATAAGTTTATTAGGGTGCACAATATTTGGGGGAACACAATATCACCACATCACAGAGTTAAACAAATGCAACATAAAAGAATGTAACACATCTTTACATCATTAAACAAATGTTCCATAGCATGAACAAATGTAACACATCTTAAAATAATATTCTACAAAAAAAAAATATTCCACAACACTTTTTTTTTTTTTTTTTTTTTTGTTTCCTTGAGAAGGGGTTTTACTATGTAGCTCTGACTGGCCTTGAACTTACAGAGATCTGCCTTCTGCCTCAAGTGCTGGGATTAAAGGCTGTGCCACCACCACTGGCCTTTTGGGTGGAGTTTTATTTAGTCTTTTCAAACCTCAGATACATGGAAGTGTCTGCTTGCTGTTGCATGGGCACCAGTTACTCTGGAGGGAAGCGCACCACGTTGGTGCATAGGGTTTATATGAATTTGTGTGTCTAGAGTGTTATTTAATGACAGTGTCGTGCTTTATTGTGCCATTTGCTGTGACTTGAAAACACATGCCTTGTCTTCATCCTGGCACTTAGGCAAAAGCAGGAGCACTGAGAGTGTGAGGCCACCTGAGCTGATAGCTGTCCTTTCCACCGTGAGCAGTTATTTAGTAAAAACCCAAGCCACTTCCTTCTCAGCACATGACTGTCCTGCATAGATGCCCTTGCCACATCTTCCTCTTCCTCCTCAACAGTTCCAATCCTTTAGCCAGTACCGCTGCAAGACTGCCAAGAAGTCAGAGGAGGAGATTGACTTCCTCAGGTCCAACCCTAAGATCTGGAATGTTCACAGCGTCCTCAATGTCCTTCACTCTCTGGTGGACAAATCCAACATCAACCGGCAGCTGGAGGTCTACACAAGTGGAGGTGAGTGCCGCAGGCTAGGCTGAGCCGGCCTCACCAAGATCTGTGTTTTCAACTGCTTCTGCTGTGTCTCCAGGGCCTTTGTTTGGATTAATACCTCTCAGACTTTTGTCGGGAACTCCTCATGTGTTAAAAATACTGTGTATGTATGTATGTGTGTGCTGGTTCTCTCCACCCAACACGGATTCCAGGACTCACACTCAGGTTGCTGGGCTTACACCCCCTGCTCTTACTAACTGGGCCGTTTTACCTGCTCTTCACATTTAGATTAAGAACCATAACATTTTAATTATTACGTAAGTGTGCATGTGCGTGTGCGTGTGCATGTGCGTGTGCGTGTGTGTGTGTGTACACGTGTACATGGGTCACCACTGTAGTTGGTGGTGTCAACCTGGGAGAGTAGAACCTAAAAATGAGGTGAACTAAAGTCTCATGCAGTAGCCAACTTTATTTAGAGCATCAGACAGTTTATATTCTGAGGATTAAGCAAGGTCACATGACTTCAAGCTTTATACAAACTCAGGAAAGGCCATACTTGGGAACTTTTTTGTTTTTGTTTTCAAGACAGGGTTTTTCTGTGTAACCCTGGTTGTCCTGGAACTCAGAGATCCACTTGCCTCTGCCTCCCAGGTTCTGGGGTGCACCACCACTGCCCTGGCAGGAAAATATTTTTTGAGTAATAAACATTAGACATTAGGTGATCTGAGGTAAACGCCCTCCTGTTTTCAACACTCAGGAGGGGCACAAAAGCACATTCCAAGAACAACGCAAAACTTAGAAGGGACAAAGGACACAGGCTCTTGTTTTCATGGAGTTCTCTCACAAGCTCTCAGAATTCTCACACAGCTCCATTCTTTGACTGTACACACACACACACACACACACACACACACACACACACACACCGGCATTATTTTATTTTCAATTAAAGGGGCATTTTCCAGGGCTCATTAGAATCTGACTTCTTAGATGGCTGGAGTCTCTTCTGTGTCGAGCCTTTGTCAGGTTTTGGTTGACGTATACGAGGATAATCTAATTTCACACTGTACTCAGCTGGAAAAGGAAGAATGGTGTGATTGATTGATTGGTTGGGGCAGCCTAGAACTCTGTAGAGCAGACTGGCCTGGAACTCACAGAGGCTCGCCTGCCGCTGCAGTGTGTTCTGGAGAAGGTTTAATAGCCTTTCAGGTAGCTGGTGCTCCGCTCCCGCTCTTCACTGTAGAGTGTATATCTTTGGAATTTGACAGTGGTTCTTTGATCTACGTAGTATTGGTGAGGAACCATGTTGGTGTGACCTTTTCACTTCGTTACCTTGAACTTATTGGTCTGCCCTACGATTTCAATGAGTCCTTTATCAACATAAATAAAATTCTGTGTGGACCAGACTGGATTTGAACTCACAGAAATCCATCTGCCTCTGATGTGCTGTTGATGTGCATCAACATACCTGGCCTTATATTGGCACCTTTTATTACATAATTTAAAAAAATCACATTAGAGCTTGGGTGTAACTCAGTGGAAGGCTATGTACTCAGCATGTGCAATAGCCCTAGATTCAGTTCCCAGCACCAATAAAAAAAGAAATCATATTCCTCATCTCACCAGGTGAATATTTAGAAGCTGCTTCCCTTATAGTGACAGAGGTCAACCCCCCCCTTTTGTTTGTTTGTTTGTTGACACAGGGTTTCTCTGTGTAACAGCTCTGGCTGTACTGGAAGTCGCTTTGTAGACCAGGCTGGCTAAAAGCCCAGTTTTTTTCTTTTCCTTTTTGAGATAGATTCTCTGTGTAGCACTGGCTGTCCTGAATTTCTGTATGTAGACCAGGCTGGCCTTGAACTCAGAGACCTGCCTGCCTCTGCTGGAATTTAAGGTGTGTTCCAATAAACCATGCAAAGCTCAGTTTTTTGTTTTTTGTTTTTTAAATCAACAGCAAATATTGTTAGTTTTCAATAGATTTTTTTAAATTACATTTTGTTTATTTCTGTGTATAGGTGCACGTGTGTTACAGTGCACACATGCAGAGGGCAGAGAACAATTTGTGGGAGTTGATTCTCTTTCCACCATTTGGGTGCTGGTCAGATGGTCATCTGACTCAGATGGTCAGGCTGGGGTGATGGGCCTTTACCTGCTGAGCCACATTGTCGGCCCTTTCAGCTTTCTTTGAAGTCTGAGAGGTTATTTTTGGAGACACGTCTGTCGAATACCCAGGCCTGAGTTTGGTTCTTGTATGTAATTGTGTTAAGTAGAGTGCTGAGGAAAGGGACTAGGAGCAGGCACCACCATGTGGCATCTGGGACGTGCTGATGGTTCAAACGGCCGTGCCTCTGCCCAGCATTGGTTCTGTGTTGTCCTCGCTCATCAGCTCCACAGAGAGAGGCCGTAGCATCTGCGGGGACATAGCTTTGCCTTCGGGTCCCTAAAGGAAGGATCCTGGGAGTAACTGTTCTCAGGGAGGCCCTTCTCACATTCTCAGATATGTTAGGGTAAATGAAAAACAACAGCCGGGTGGCGGTGTCGTATGCCTTTAATCCCAGCACTCGGGAGGCAGAGGCAGGTGGAGTTCGAGGTCAGCCTGATCTACAGAATGAGTTTCAGGACAGGCTCCAAAACTACACAGAGAAACCCTGCCTCAAAAAACCAAAAATAAATAAACAAATAGAAAACAACAAATGAACTGCCCCTCTCAGGGCAGCTGTTAGTCACCACAAGATGAGAACACAGCCAGCCCTGTTCCTTGAGACTCCTAGGCCGAGGCACTCCATGTGAGGGGAGCTTTGAAACCTGGCAGCAGGTGAGAGTCTTAATGACCGTCAGAGGCCAGGCTGGTCCCCCTTTCCTTTCCCTGTGAAGCACTCACAGCATCTTTCCCTCACAGGCGACCCCGAAAGTGTGGCTGGGGAATATGGACGACATTCCCTCTACAAGATGCTGGGTTACTTCAGCCTGGTGGGGCTTCTGCGCCTGCATTCCCTGTTGGGGGATTACTACCAGGCTATCAAGGTGCTGGAAAACATCGAGCTGAACAAGAAGGTAGGAATGCCTGCCTCTGGTCTCATCTCCTAGGATAAACAGCCAGGGAACAGAACCCTTTCTTTGTCCCCAAGCCTTTCTGTGCTTGGTGGTCTGGGGGACTGACACTGAGGTGAAGTGGTCTTGGGGTCTTTGTCCTGTCTTCAGAACAGAAAGCTAGTGAGAGCTCTCTACTAGTGTGGAGTTCAAAAGCTGAGCATGGGCGGTGCCTGCCTGCAACCCAGCTCTGTGGAGATAGAAGCAGGAGGAACTCTGCAAGTTCAAGGCCATCCTGGCCTACATAGCAAGTTCCAGACCAGCCAGGACACTATATAATACAAGCCTATCCACAAAAACAAAAACAAATTCCTGAAAGACTTAGTTTTTTTGTTTATGTTTGTCTTTTGGAGAGAGGCTCTCACTGTATAGCTTTGATTGTCCTGGAACTCGCTATAGACCGGCTGGCCTCACATGCACAGAAACATACTTGCCTCTGCCACCCAGGTGCTGGGGTTGAAGGTGGCGTGTTCTACCACACCCACCCGAAAGACTTAGTTTTCTGTGTGCTTTTTTTTTATTTTATTTATTTTTTATTTTGTGTGTGTGTGTGTGTGTGTGTGTGTGTGTGTGTGTGTGTGTGTGTGTGTTTTGTTTTTTTTTTTTGAGACGTGATTTCTCTGTGTGGCGCTGGCTGTCCTGGAACTCAGATCCAGCTGCCTCTGCCTCCCAGGTGCTGGGGTTAAAGCGTGCGCCATCACTGCTTGGCGTTGTTGGTTTGGGGTGAGTCAGGACTCACAGCTACTGCTTCCCCGCTTCCTTTGCAGAGCATGTATTCCCGTGTGCCTGAGTGCCAGGTCACCACATACTATTATGTTGGCTTTGCGTATTTGATGATGCGTCGCTACCAGGATGCTATCCGGGTCTTTGCCAACATCCTCCTGTACATCCAGAGGACCAAGAGTATGTTCCAGAGGACCACATACAAGTATGAAATGGTAAGAGAACTCTGCAGCCATTGTCTCACCGGGCAGCTGATCCCAAGTGCCGACAGGTCTGGACAAGCACTATCTAAAATCGCTGCTCTTAAAAATACTTCATTTCAGTACAACCTAAATTGTGTATATTTGTTGGATATGTGGTAATTAGATAAGGCGGAAGGAAAAATCAGAGCTGAGTGGTGCACACCTTTAATCCTTGCACTTTGGAGGCAGAGACAGGTGTATCTCTTGAGTTTGAGGCTAGCCTGATCTACATAGTGAGTTCCAGGACAGCCAAGGCTATGTAAAGAGACAAACAAACAAACAAGAAAATCAGAATATTTCTTGTCCTCAACCATTTATCATTTCTTTGTATTGAACACCTTCAAACCACTGTTCTAGTTCTTTCTTTTGTTTTTGTTTTTCATAGCATTTCACTATGTAGAGCTAGCTGTCCTGGAACTTGCTCTGTAGACCAGGCTAGCCGCAAACTCAAAGACCCGCCTGCCTCTGCCTCCACAGCCCACCTGGCTCTTCTAGTTTTATTTATTTGTTTGTTTGTTTATTATGTATACAGAGTTCCATTGCACATTACAGATGGTTGTGAGCCACCATGTGGTTGCTGGGAATTGAACTCAGGACCTCGGGAAGAGCAGCCAGTGTTCTGAACCACTGAGCCATCTCTCCAGCCCTGCTTATTTATATTTTAATAACCCAGGGAGTAGTTTGTGCTGCCCATATACTCACGGTGTAGTGCCATTGAAAACTGACTCCCTGCCTCAGAAGCCATCAACTGTTAATGGCTCCTCAGCCAGCGGTGGGGCCTCTGGAGCTCCTCCCCTCCCTGCTCCATGCTGGAATGGTGACTTGCTTGTTCTGGTGCAGGAAACCATAGTTGCTATCAATTCATGAGTGCAGGTATCCTGCCATGTCCTGTTTTGCTCCAGAGTGTAGGCAGAGTTTTCCTGTCCCAACTGCCTAGACCACCTGCTCCCAAATAACCCGCAGCCACTTCCCGAATAATTGACTTGGAGACTTAATATAAATTATAAATGCTCAGGGCTGGAGAGATGGCTCAGTGGTTAAGACCACTGGCTGTTCTTCCAGAGGTCCTGAGTTCAATTCCCAGCAACCACATGGAGACTCACAACCATCCTTAATGAGATCTGGTGCCCTCTTCTGGCCTGCAGGGATATGTGCAGACAGAACACTGTATACATAATAAATAAATCTAAAATGTGTGTGTGTGTGTGTGTGTGTGTGTGTGTACTCAGTCAATAGCTCAGGCTTGTTACTAGCTAACTCTTACATTTAAATTAACCCATATTTCTTATCTATGCTTTGCCACATGGCTCATGGCTTGTTACCTCATCTTGCTGTCTGGTGTCTCCCCTGACTCCACCCTTCTTCTTCTTCCCATCATTCTCCTAGTTTTGATGTCCTGACTATAATTCCTCCCTGGCTACTGGCCAGTCACCGTTTTATTAAACCAATTTGAGTGACAGATCTTTACAGTATACAAGAGGATTATTCCACAGCACTAGAGTCCTTCTCAGTCTCTGACTCTTACAATTTTTCTGGCCTCTCTTCTCCATGGTCTCTGAGCCTTGGGTGCAGGACATGTGATATAGATGTCCTATTTGTGACTGACTAGTCCACAAATTAGTTTTGACCACTTGTGAATTTCTGTCTTAACTGCTGTCCGTTACACAGTGGAACTTCTGTGATCAAGTCTGAGAGATGGAGATTTAGAGGGCATTTTGGTGCTATGTCCATTCAGCAAACGATTGTAGGTTCCCCCCTGGGGCCTGTGGGCTTCCCTCCTGTTTGCATTTCTCTGTGGAGCAGGCCTTCAATCCAAGCAGACTGGCTGGTCAGCCTGGACCGTTGCTGCCACTGCTGCTGCCATGGGTGTACCTTTCCTACTGACCATTATAGTTAGCTTGCAGGGCTCACAGCTTTTCTGCCCGTGTGTAGGGTGGTGGTGGGCTTAAACTTAGGGTCTAATGCTTGTTAGGTAGGCAGTGTACCATTGAGCCGCATTCCCAGCCACCGCCACCACCACCCTGCTCCAAAAAAAAAAAAAAAAAAAAAAAAACTTGTTTTAAGAGAAGGTCTCGCTAAGTTCCCCAGACTAACCTTACACTTACCCTGTTGCTCCTGCAGGCTTTAAATTTATGGTCTCCCAGCCTTAACCACTAAAGTAGCTGAAGTTAAAAGCCTGAACCATTAGGGTCAGCTCTTTTCTGCTCATCTGTAAAATCAATGTTTTAGCTTCTGCATGTGAGAGCATGTGGTTGTGCTCTTGACTGGATTTCCCCCTTTTGCTGTGGTCCATGCACATGATCACTGACCACTGAACTCCACTCCAGCACTTGAGCAGCACATTTTACTACCTGCCTGGCTAAGCATTTGTTAGGACATTTACCTTAGATTACTAACATTTTGGTAATAAAGGCAAGTTAGAGGGGCCAGGAGCTTAGCTTGATGGTAGAGTCCTTGCCTAGCATGATGAAAGCCTTGGATTCAGTCCTCAGCACTGAAAACAAACACTGTCCGAAGCAGTTCGTGGGGGAGGGTGGGCTCAAGACATATGGACTGGGGAGGTGCTTCCTAGCAGCATGGATGGCCTGAGCAGAGAGGGCTTGGGCTTGAGAGTGGCACGGGAGCTCTGTAGACGAGCTTAGCAAGTGAGGTTACTGGAAATGCAGGCATTAACTTGATCTTCGCAAGTTTACAAGAGCCGACTTCCCAGTAATTGAGGCCAGCTGGAGAGGTCCTGGGGAGGATTCTGGAGACAACCAAGGAGGACTTAGCACTGGGTGGGGCTCAAGAGAGCTCGGGGGTTGGTGTTGCAGGCCTGCTGGGGGAGTGGAAGACAACATGATAAATGATGCTCTGTGCAGGTGGGGGCCGGCAGGTCCACAGTGGGATTCAGGAAGGTGTGTGTTTCTCTTCGCCCAGATTAACAAGCAGAATGAGCAGATGCATGCTCTGTTGGCCATTGCTCTCACCATGTACCCCATGCGGATTGATGAGAGCATCCATCTCCAGCTTCGGGAGAAGTACGGGGACAAGATGCTGCGCATGCAGAAGGGTGACCCCCAGGTCTACGAGGAACTGTTTAGCTATGCCTGTCCTAAGTTCCTGTCGCCTGTGGTGCCCAACTATGACAACGTCCATCCTAACTACCACAAAGAGCCCTTCCTGCAGCAGCTGAAGGTGTTTTCTGATGAAGTGCAGCAGCAGGCCCAGCTCTCCACCATCCGCAGCTTCCTCAAGCTCTACACCACCATGCCTGTGGCCAAGCTGGCCGGCTTCCTGGACCTCACAGAGCAGGAGTTCCGCATCCAACTGCTTGTCTTCAAGCACAAGATGAAGAACCTGGTGTGGACTAGTGGCATTTCTGCCCTAGATGGCGAATTCCAGTCAGCCTCGGAGGTAGACTTCTATATTGATAAGGTATGACATCGTCTGGTCCAGCAACCCTGGTCACCCTGCTTATCCTCTCAAAGGGGTAAATGATAGATATTATAATTAAGTCAGATATGTAGTAGGTTAGAAGTATGAGTAGTGGAGACAGGGAAGGGGTGATGGGAGGCACTGGTTACAGGCATAAGATTATGGTATGGAAGGCTTTGTTGAGAAAGTGAGGTTTAAGCTGGGATGAGAGTTAGCATTAGCCGTTCTCCACTATGACTGTGTGCGCAGTTCCTCCATGCCTGCCCTGAGATGGACAGTCACCTCCCATCGCCCTCTACACTGATTGCTCTGTGGTTCATCTGCTCTCCTGTTGGTGGGTTTCTGGGTGATTTTAGGTTATTACATAAAGGACACAGGGGCTTTTTTGAGAGATGGTGTCTTGAACTTATGATCCTCCTGCCTCAGCTCCCATGTGCTGGAATTATACAATACACATCCGCTATTGTCTGGTTTACATAAAACTTTTGTAGGTTGGCTATCAATAATCTGTAACACATTTGTGTGTGTGTCTGGTTATGTGTTGAGTTCTTTCTGAAACACTAACAGCATAGCAGTGGCTTCCTCGGGATAAGAGGTAGGCTGAAGAAAGTGTTTTCAATACTGTGACACTAACTTGAAATAGACTTCCGGGTCCTGTGTACCGAGAACAGGAAAATGGCTTTTTGTTGTTCTGTTTGGTGCTGGGCATTGAGCAGTGCCCGTGCATAGGAGGCCAGCACTCTCCACTGGGCCGCATTCCCAGCCCAGTTTACATCCCATTTTGTAAAATTGCCCAGGCAGGCCTTGAACGTTGATCCTCCTGCCTCAGCTTCTAAGTAGTTGAGGTTACAGGTCTGTGCCGCCATGCCCATTGCTTTACTCTTCCATTGCCGTGACAGAACACCATCACATCTCCAAGGCAGTTTATGGAAGCATTTAATTTGGGGCTCCTGGTTTCAAAGACTAGCCATCATGGCAGGGAACGTGGTGCTGGGACAGAAGCTGAGAGGCCACATCTGATCCTTAGGCCTGACGCAGAGAGAGCGAGCTAACTGGGAATGATGGGGACTTTGGAAGTCTCCAAGCCCATCCTGGTAACACACCTTCTGCAGCAAATCACATCTGACCCTTCCCAGCGGGTCCACCAACTGAAGACTCAGCATTCAAATCTGAGCCTATAGGGCCGTTTTCCTTCAAATCCCCACACCCAGTCTTGCTTTAATTTTCATTGATATTTTTCTCAGAAGCGTAGAACAGTGAACATTTTATGCATCAAATGATTGCAGTTTCCCTTACCAAGTTACTTCTCTTGAAGTACCCCTGGTGTATTTATCTGTGTGGGGGAGTGTACACATGTGGAGGTCAGAGAACAGCTTGCAGGAATCAGTTCTCTCCTTCAGTGTGGGATCCAGGTATCAGGTCATGTGTCAGGCTCGCACAGAAAGTGCTTATGCCCACTGCAGTAGCTCTTGCGGATTCTCATGAATGGTGCTTTCAGGCTTGGTAGCACACACCTAAAATATCTTTGTCTCGGGTGTGTATGTAATTATGGAGTGGATGGGTCCTGTTTGTGTAATCTGTTTTTTAAAACTTTAGAGTGTGTGTGTGTGTGTGTGTGTGTGTGTGTGTGTGTGTGTGTGTGCATACATGTGCCATACAGTGTGTGGGGAGGTTGGAGGACAGCTTTGTGAGTTGGTTCTCCTTTACATAGGTTCTGAGATCATACTGGTCATCAGGCTCATGTGGCCTGATGAGCCATCTTGCTGTCCAGTAATTTGGCTTTAAAAATTTACTTGGAGCCAGGCGGTGGTGGTATACGCCTTTAATCCCAGCACTCAGGAGGCAGAGGCAGGCCAGCCTGGTCTACAGAGTGAGTTCCAGGATAGCCAGAGCTACACAGAGAAACGCTGTCTAGGAAAACCAAACAAAAAAGAAAACACGACACTTGCTGCTTGTTTGGAGACTGCTCTCCGTCTGTAACCCAGCTCCAGGGGAGCCGGTGCCTCGAGCACTTACCACCTGTAGAGATGCCTGCATGTCACTGAAAATCTTTGGTTTTTTCAACATTTTTTAATGATTTCTTTATGTGTATTTTATCTGCATTGATGTTTTGCCTGCATGTATGTCTGTGGGAGGGTGTCAGATTCCCAGGAACTGGAGTTACAGTTGTGAGCTGCCATGTGGGTGCTGGGAACTGAACCAGGGTCCTCTGCAAGAGCAGCCAGTGTTCTTAACCACTGAGCCATCTCCCCAGCCTGTAATTTAAAACTTTAAAAAAAAAAAAAAAAAGCCAGGCAGTGGTGGCGCACGCCTTTAATCCTAGCACTCGGGAGGCAAAGCCAGGTGGACCTCTGTGAGTTCGAGGCCAGCCTGGGCTACAGAGCGAGATCTAGGACAGACACCAAAACTACACAGAGAAACCCTGTCTCAAAAAACTAAAAACTAAAAACTTAAAAAAAAAAAAAAAAAAAAAAAAAAAAGGTAAGGTGGAGAGTAATAAAAGAAGACATTCTGGCCTCTGTGCACAGTTGTACACACCCACACTAATGTGTGCACATACACACCCCTCTTCCCTGCACCGACTCATTCTCCATGTGTGACATAAGCACTTTGATAGTATCATTGACCTGCTCCGCCCACTCTGTCCTCGAGTGACTCAGCAACCGGTCTGACGCAGCTGACGTTTAATAAAATGCTTCTCCCAATTTGGTCATTGCAAGTCTTTACTTTTATATTCTGTTACTTGTGTGTGATCTGTGTGCTGGTGTGCATGCAGAGGTCAGGACAGTTTAGGGGAGTTGGTTCTCACCTTCCATCTTGATGAGACAGGGTCTGTCTTGTTTTGTTTGCTCTGCTGAATTCTTACATCTCCACCTCCCATCCCAAGTAGGAATGCTGAGATTGCAGGTGATCACCATCACTGAGCCATCTCCTGGCCCATGGGTCATGTTTTGCTGTGACAGTGTGTACTGCATCCATGATTTGGAGGCCCTATGCCAATTATGACTTTGGTGGTTTGGGGAGTATTGAGGGCAGGGTGGTCTTCACTGTGTAGCTCAGGTGATCCTGCTTCATCAGCCTCTCAAGTGTTAGGGTTACATATGTGTGCCCATGGTGCATGCTCTTGTTTCTCACTACCTGGTAATGATCGGCTTCCCCCAAACTTTGCTTTTGGAATTAGTGTAGGAACTGAGTGTGACGGTCCAGGTTCTGTAATACTGTTTACTTGGAGGCTGAGAAGGGAGCATCGAAAGTTCACTGCCAGCCTGGGCACCTTAGAGAGACCCTCTCAAGATAAAACATAAAGAGGACTGGGGGTATCAGTAAGTAGTAGAGCCACCCCCTCCCCTGTCGTCCCACCCCCCCCCAGTACTGGGGACAGCACTGTAGGGGTTATTATTAACACTTGGCACCATTGTGCTTTGCAGTTAAGTGGCTCCACACTAGGTGGCCCTCTTCTCCGTCCCTGCCTCCCCACCCACCACTTCTCTTCTGCCTGCTTTCTCCCACAGGACATGATCCATATCGCAGACACCAAGGTCGCCAGGCGCTATGGGGATTTCTTCATCCGGCAGATCCACAAATTTGAAGAGGTGAGACGTCTAAGAGAGTGAGTGGCTGATAAGCCTGAGGATAGAGAGGGGGCTTTAAATTTTTTTTCCTGTTTCTTCTTAAGAAACATGTGATTGGCCCTTTAACTTTCCAAGCTTGGCTGGCTGGCAGCTTGAGGAGCGGATTGGGCCCAGGAGTTGCTGTGTCAGCCCTTTCTAGGGTATCTCTTTCCAAGATCTTGGTCTGCGGGTGGCCCTGCAAAGGGTGCCGCTCTCCTCGCCCTTCCTGGTATTTCCTAATATGGGTGGATTTGCTGCTGAGTCCCTCCTTCCCCAGGTCCCGGTTAGGGTGTTCTCCAGCTCAGGCAGGTCTGGCCAGTGTCTGCAGCCTGCAGGACTGGAAGCTGTGTTTGACAGACCTGGAGCTCCCATGTTAACACTAGGAAATGTCTTGTGTGTCAGGCCAAAGAGCACCAGGTTGTAGGGCTCCCAGGTTGTAGGGCTCCTTTGTCCATCTCTGAGCCACTTGGAGATACCTGGAATCCTCCGACAGGCCGTGCTCCTTCAGGTCATGACAGTGGGCTCCGTTTTTACTATTTAGCTGTCTAAGCTTGCCTGTCGGACAGTGAGTGGGACTGTTCTATCGGGGAAGGCTGAAGCTCAGCTGCTCTGGCCACCCTGAACCCTGTCCTGTCTACGAAATGGGCAGAGCAGTGTAGGCTGTGGGTTTGTCAAGTGAAGACAAGAAAAAAGACTGAGGGTCCAAGGAGTGCCTGGCTTTCTGTGGCCCTCCGTGGCACAGAGGGCCTCCTGGGAGTCTGGCTTCCTGACTGTGCACATTGTTGGGACAGGTCCCAAAGATCCCACATCTAACTTAGCTTTATTTCCCTTGTAGCTTAATCGAACCCTAAAGAAGATGGGACAGAGGCCCTGAGGACGCTCATGAGGAGTCAAGAACCTGTTTTGATATAGATGGGAAGCATTCTTGTCACCAAGAAGCCTTACCTAAGTCAGCCATCAGCTGAGTTGAAACTTGTTCAAATCAAGGACTGGATGTTTTAGGGCGCTCTCAGTAAAGGATCTTTGTTGGAGCTCGATTTGTGGTCTCATTATTATGGGCAGATCTGTGGCTTTGGCAACAGTCCGTCGTTTCCTGTGTACCCTGCTTTCCTGGCGCATCAGACTGCGGAAGCTGAGTTATTTCATCCCTGTATTCATAACATACTGTGTGCTTTATAGGATGTTTGACCTGCATTTGCATAGCATAGTAGTGGCAGTGCTGGGCCCTGGGAAGAGACCGTGGGACATCTCTTACTGCCAGGAGTTGTGCAGACAGGTCTCAGACATGCTTAACCCTTACAGCTCAGGTTTTGTGCAGTGTCCCATTTCTTTGTTGAGAAAGTGGATCCTGGGAAATTGAGTAACTTGATGAGGTCATACAGTTCTCAACAAGCCAGTCTTCAAACTAATTTTATTACCGCCTCCCGTCAGATTAGTACCTGCTGCCAGACAGAGCTGGGCCTGCTCTGCAGATCTGTTTAAAATCCTTTTTGTATGTGGTGGCAGGGGTTGTTTGAGACAAGGCTGTGTACCCTGGGATGACCTCAAGCATAAGCCAGCTGTCTCTGTTTCCCTAATGCTGGTTATGGATGTGTCGTCGTGGGCTTTTATAAAGCTTGATGAGTATGGTGTTTGCACCCTGTGTACAGTGCCTGCAGAAGCCAGATGGGGCATCGGATCCCTCTTAGCTGCTGAACCATCTCTCCAGCCGTTTTTGGCTTCTTTGAGACAGGGTCTTGATTATTGGCTCAGGCTGACCTCTCTAGCAAAGTAGCCCAGAATAGTCTCAGACTTGTAATCATCCTGCTTGGTAATGTAAGGTGTTTGGCAGGTGCTAGAGCTGGGCAGTGGCTTTCCCTTTCCTGGGTGCTAAATAATGTGCCTGTCACTTTGGTGTCTTGGCTTGTCATCCAGTGCCTGAGTTTGGTGCCTAATGCAGGTGACTACAGGACAACCTGTACTCTGAGCCAAGAGCAGGAATGGGCAGGATGCTGTTTGCTCCCATTGGTTGCCTGGCACACGGTGGTGCTCTCTCGTTTGTTCCTCCCCCACACTTGGAATTAAGCTTTCTCTCCCACTGATTTGTCTAACGCCTGCAAACTATTGATGTGACCTTCTGTGGAAGGGGATATGTGTGGATAGAAGCTACAGTCCTGTTCATCCAGATGGGCTCTGAATCCAGTGACAGGGATCCTCACAAGAGCCACGGTAAGCAGAGACAGAGGAACGGACGTTGGGTTTCTCAGCTCTGTGCTGAGGAGTAGTTCCTGGAGAGCTTGACTTTGGACTTTCGGCTTCTAGTACAATGTGATTTCTGCTCTAAGTTTCCAAGTATGTTGTGATTTGGTATAGCAGCCTGGGGACAGTAGAGAACTTGGAAGAAGATGGAATCCTATATCCACGGGGAAACTGGCCAGGGACCACTAGACAAAGAGGAGGACCTAGTATGGGAAGACCAAATCCTATCTTTCTTTTCCCTTCTTTTTATTAATTTAATTTTTTCGTTTAATTTTACATCCCGACCAGTTTCCCTCCCACTGCCTCTCCTCTGCCCCGCCCATCCACTCCTCCTCTGTTTCTGTTCAGAAAGGGGCAGATCTCCCATGGGTGTCAACCAAGCATGGCATATCAAGTTGAGGTGGGACTGAGCTCCTCCCTTTGTATTGAGGCTGGGTGAGGCAACCCAGTATGGCGAATAGGTTCCCCAAATCCTATCTTTTAAACTTCAGTGGTGGATAGGTGATAAATCATGCTTTCTGTATCTGACAGTGATATGAGCTGTGGGAAATTGTGGGCAATGTCACAAGGGAAGTTTGACCCAGGTACGGTGGCTCCTGTCCACACTTGGGGGACTGAAGCTGGAAGATATGGGGGTTCATGACCACTGTGCAGGGTGAATGGGGAAACAAATTTTGGACAAGATAAGGGAACACACTGATAGAGATGTCATTTTGAGCAGAATCCTGAAGACAAATGTTACAGATAGCTCAGGCAAGTGTTTACCTGCAGAGGAAACAGGCACTGAGGCCAGAGCACATTGGATACAGAAGGAGAGCCAGTTGGTACAGATATGTTGAGTGGGAGGCTAGAGACCATGTGGGGTCTGTAGGTGATGGAAAGGGAGGCAGCCTGCGTGAGGCAGGAAGCCATTCCCCACCAACGAGTTCATAGAGCTCTTTGCTAGTTCCAGAGCCAAAGGGTGGAGTTCACATATAACCCAGGGCAGCCTGGTTTTAAAAACTGTTGTGCTAGGACACAGCCCCGCTTCCCGATGGGAAAAAGCAAGAGCATTCTCTCTCTTAATATGGAAAACATCCAAGCACTTGTAAAACCCTTGGGAATTTTCCAAGCACTTCATCTGTGACCGCGTAGGAGCCTTCAGAGTGGAGTCAGGACCTGCCATGCTTTGGATTCCTCCGTCTTCTGTCCAGTGCTAGCTCCCTGGCTGGGAGAGGGTGTTGGACTCGCACTCCTAAAGAACGCCTCCTGCTGTCCCAGCAGCCCTGCACTGGACAAGGGTGGCTCCCCTGGGCTAATTTCCCCCCCCCCCCCTGGTAGAATTTTTCAGTTTGGGCCGGGCAATGGTGGCGCACGCTTTAATCCCAGCACCCAAGAGGCAGAGCCAGGCAATCTCTGTGAGTTCGAAGCCAGCCTGGTCTACAGAGAGAGATCCAGGACAGACACCAAAAACTACACAGAGAAACTGTGTCTCGAAAAACTAAAAATAAATAAGTAAAATTAAAAAAATAAAAATTCCGTTTTTGCCAGGCGGTGGTGACACACACCTTTAATTCCAGCACTCAGAAGGCAGAGGCAGATAGATATCTGTGAGTTCAAGGCCAGCCTGGTCTACAGAGTGAGTTCCAGGACAGTCAGAGATACACAGAGAAACCCTGTCTCAATTAAAACAAACAAACAAACAAACAAACAAACAAAAAAACGTTTTAAATTGTATTTATTTAGCAGGGTGGCACAAATATAGGACAGTTTGCAGGAGGCTTCCTACCATGTGCCCTAGGATTCTCAGGCTCAGTAACAAGTACTTTTTACATAGTCCCTAGGCTCAGCCTGACAGCCAGGACTCCACACACAAACCCTGTCTTGGAAACAACAAGAATAAACAGCCCCTGGGCTGACACTGGAGTTGCAGGTTTTCTCTGTCCTTTCTCATGCTGGATCAGGGACCTGGAGAGATGATGACTCAGTGGCTAAGAGCAAGTACTGCTCTTGCAGAGGACCCGGGTTCAGTTCCCAGCACCCACATCTGGTGGCTCAAAACTCAAAAACTGTAAGGGGCTGGAGAGATGGCTCAGCGGTTAGGAGCACTGACTTCTCTTCCAGAGGACCCACGTGCAATTCCCAGCACCTACATGGCAGCTCACACCTGTCTGTAACTCCAGTTCCAGGGGATCCGACATCCTCACACAGACATACATGCAGGCAAAACACCAATGCACATAAAAAATATTAAAAACAAAATAAACTCCCTAAAAGTCCAATTCCAGGGCATCCCTGGCCACCTGCAAGCACATGTTGCTTATGAACTAAGCTTCTTCATACACATGCATAAATAAAAAGAATACCCAGGGTGTTTTCCAGATCAGTGGGCTGACATGGCTTCCTGGCCCTCTGCTTGCCTTAGCCAGGGGTCACACAGACCCGTTTGTGTGAGTGTCTGGCTCCAGATCACCCAGCCCAGTGGCGGGGCTTGGCAGCCAGCGCTTGTGTCAGGCAGGCACAGCTGAACTCCGCCTGGCACAGTGAGAAATGCAGTGAGCGGAGCAGCTGTCCCCGACACGCAGGGGCTTGCTTCTGTCTTGCCCGGAGCAGAGCAGGCTGCCTGAGAATCCTTCCATACATGGCCAGAGCAAGTGTTCTGTTATCAGGGAATGGGAGTTCTGGGTGGGGCCGGATACCTACCAGAAGTTTCTGAATCAGTAAAGGCAGCCTAGCAGGGTGTGGGCGTGGCCAGAGTTTGAGCCCTCCCTGTCCCTGTGTGACTACAGCTCAGTTACTGCTCAGTGCTGTGGTTTCTCGTCTATAAAATGGCAAAGACACCTGCCTCCAGATTGTGCTGATGAGTGAATGATATAAAGATCTTAGCACAGCACTTAATGTGTAATTAGGGAATGAAAGCCACTATTAGCTGGTTGTGAACTTGGTAGTCATAGACAGGCAGAAAGGTCATGTGTGCAACAGCCTAGCAATGTCATGGTAGAGCAGGGGCCTGCAGCCTCCGAAGACCACAAAGGGCTTTATCCAGTCTTTCTCCACGGACCAAATGGAGAGTCAGGGCTTGGGCCCTCGGAGGCATAGCCCCTGAGGCGCCTTTGGGAGACTCTGGGTTCCACCCCTGCAGCGAAGGAAGGACCAGTGCGGAGGCCATTTCACAGAGAGGCTGAGCCACTCCCCAGAGCAGCCCAGCAACAGGCACAGGAAAACCCAGGGGCTTCACGAGTTACAGAGGACAGGATTTGGCTATGGGGGCTGCTAGGTGGGAGAAGCCCGGCTCTCTGACTCATACAGTGGGGTGATGATGGAGTCGGTGAGCTGGGGACAGAGCTGGGGCAGGAGGGAAGAGAAGGCACGTGTGGATAGGGGGGAGCCTGTGTGAGCCTGGCCGGGTTCCAAGGGCACAAGAGCTTGGAGAGGGACAGCCGATAGCTGGGGCTAGAATCCTGAGCGCTAGACTCCCGGACTGGAGTTGGGTTCTCAGCGCAGAGCAGCCTCTGAAGGCCTTGGGAACCTGTCCTCAGTTTCTCCCCTTCTCTTCTCTCTTCCTCTCACACAGTGTACGGTGAACCCAAAACGGGCCTTTCCTGCCCGTCTTGCTCAGACCCTAGGGTGGCTCAGGATTGCCTCTTCTGCCAAGTGAGGCGGAGATACCAGCCCTGCCATCCTCGAATTCGGAGTGACATTTAGGATCTGTGTGAACCTGAGAACACCTGAGAAAGGTTTCTTGGTAGCAAAGGCCCAGGCAGTGGACGACATATCCTCTTGAATGAGCAGCTGATAAATTCTCAAGGAATATGTGAACAACAATTAACACATCAGCAGGGCGGTGCTGGCCCATACCTTTAATCCCAGCACTCGGGAGGCAGAGGCAGATGGATCTCTGTGAGTTCGAGGCCAGCCTGGTCCACATAGTGGGTTCCAGTACAGCCAGGGCTACACAGAGAAACCCTGTCTTGAAAAACAAACAAACAAAAAAGGAGGAGGAGGAAGAGAAAAGAAGAAGAAGAAGAAGAAGAAGAAGAAGAAGAAGAAGAAGAAGAAGAAGAAGAAGAAGAAGAAGAAGAAGAAGAAGAGGAAGACAAAGAATTAGCATACCAATATCAGTCTAAGTGGCGGTGTGTGCTCAGGTCCTATATAGAATGTAGAGGCGTGGGACACGGGCCATAAAGCCGTGGGTAGTGGGGATGCACTCAGGGAAACAATGGCCGCCTGCCTGGCTTTGTGCCGCGGCTGCTTATTTCCAGCCAGCCTGCACTGCAGTCAGGTCAAGAGCCGGCTTCCTGGGATGGGGAGAGTTTCCAGGAAGAGGCTGAGGTGGAGGCAGGGGACCCGCCAATGTCAAGGCCCCAAACCCCACCAGCAATTTCCTGAGGTGTTCCGGAAGGAGGTGGGGATGAGAAGCAGTGGTCTGTCCTGGTGCCTGCGGCTCTACGTTCCTGTCCAGCCTGTTGTGAAGCCAGGCTTTGGCTCATTTCTGGTCCCACCCTACCCCTGGCCAGGTTCTTCCTTACTGCATCCACCACCCAACTTCCACGTCTTCGGAAGCTGGTGAATCCTGAGAGGTGGCCTCCTCCTCTGATCCTAGCTGGGGACTCAAGGGACCTCCAGGGCTCCCAATTCTGATACGGCCCCTTCTGCATTCACTTTCTGAGCCTCTGCTGTCTCTACCCAGTCAGTCAAATGGAGCCCCTTGCTCTCGCACCCTGGGCTTTCTATTCGCGCCTGACTCCAGGGAGGGTAACATAGCTTGTGTGTGCTCTTCATAACCACCCCCACCCCCCAGTTAGCTGGTGTCCTGGGTCACCTGAGGCTGAAACCCACCCTAACTCCTAGATCTTGGACAGAAAGTACCACTTTTTGTTTGTGACGGGAAGAGCTCCTGGCTCTGTGCTGCGCCAAGATAGGCAATTGGGAAGCAAACAAACCTTTTCCTGTGTGTGACAGCTCCTTCCCTATCACTTAGTCCTTAGAGAGGCCATCTTCCGGTGTCAGGACAGCTCAGGAACCGTTTCCGCTCTGTCTGCCTTTGACTTGCAGAGGGGCAGGTTATATTGAGAGGGAGAGAGCTCCCCTGAACAGCTGAAGCATAACCAGAGAACTCGCTCTGCGGACCAACTCAGAGTCAGGTACTTCGACCCACCTTCCAGGTAAAATTGTGTGCACAGGAGCACATCTCTTAGGGCCCTGCCGGCCAAAGGGCAAATAGTCCATTAGCAGTTATCACTGCTGAAAAGGAGATGAGAAACTACTAGAAGGCCTAGGTTGGAGGTCTGGGGGATGTCTGTCCAGGCTTCGCCTTGGACATCTTAAGGCAGAGCTTCAGCGTAACTGGAGCAGTCTAGGGTGGCTCTTGTTCACCAGCATTTCAGAAACTCACCGAATGGTGACAACCAGTTGTGCAGTGACTTGGACACAATGTCTGCTTGATTTACCAAGAATACATCTTTTTTTAGGACCTGGTAATTATATATAATGAATTTCTCTTTTTTTCTTTTCTTTTTTTTTTTTTTTTTTTGAGACAGGGTTTTTCTGTGTAGCCCTGGCTGTCCTGGAACTCACTCTGTAGCCCAGGCTGGTCTCGAACTCGGAGATCTGCCTGCCTCTGCCTCCCCAGTGCTGGGATTAAAGGCGTGCGCCACCACTGCCCACTATAATGAATTTCATTATGAGGTTTTCAGAGTTGTATGTAAAGCATTTTGATCATGTTCACCCCTCATCACACTCTTGTCCCCCATCCAGCTCCTGCTCACCCTCCCAACTCCCAGCTCTGCCCCTTCTGTTTTGTGTATGCGTCGGTAACCCCATGGGCTTGATTAGGATTGTCGGCATAAACTTGTGTAAGGGGTTGCTTCCCAGAACCTGAGCCTCTCACCAGTGGCTACACCTCTGAAAACTTCCAGTAACTTCCCAGGGAAGGGTAGGGCCCCATCCATGACGAAATATCAACGGGCCCAAACCTGTGACATCTTTTGTAGGCAGTCACAGCTAACGTGCGTCCATGAGTGTAACAGTCATGCCATACACGGAAGACAGCATTCTACGATATTCTACCTAGTCCTCAGGCCCTTGCATTCTTTCTGCCCACTCTTCTGTGATGTCCCTTGAATGTTGGAAAGAGTGCTGTAGATGTCTTAATTGAGGATTGGCCATTGAAGGGTCTTTTATTCTCAGCACTTTGACCAGCTTTGAATGTCTTCAGTAACTGCTGCCTACTGGGCGTGGGGATGGGAAGCTCTTCTGACTAAAGCTGAAAAGTGACCTATGGATGCACATGGCGTCCACTGATTTTAGAAGAACAGCAATGGCTTCTCCACGAGGGCCTATGAGCTTCCCGTCCTTGGGCTTTTGAACATGACAGCCAGCGCTAGGCATGGATTTCCTCCTGGGGAGCAGGCCTCGAATCCAGTCAGAAAGCGGTTGTTTACCCCCATAACAGACATGCCACTAATGCTTCAGGGGACACACCGGGCTTAGCACAGGAATACATCTTGATTTTGGGTTTTTGGGGGTATTTTTTGTTTTGGGTTTTTTTTGTTTGTTTGTTTGTTTGTTTGTTTTTCGAGACAGGATTTCCCTGTGTAGCTTTGGAGCCTTTCCTGGAACTTGCTTGGTAGCCCAGGCTGGCCTCGAACTCACAGAGATCCGCCTGGCTCTTCCTCCCAAGTGCTGGGATTAAAAGCATGCACCACCACCGCCCAGCCAAGGATGCATCTTGATGATGAAGAAAACTCTTGTAAAGTCCAAAAGACCCAAACCGAGTCCTGACTGCATCTGATGGCAGGTCTCTGACCTCAGCGTCCTTGTGAAGTGCGGGAATGCATGTTAGTGAGAAAACACACACAATGTTTGGACTACAGTTGATACCCAGTAAGTTTAGCTGTTTGTATTATTCATCAGCACGGTCCAGTGGGCAAACACCTGTGTACAAAAAAAATACCACCCAGTGTGGGTGACCGCCCAAATGCAGCCTGTGGGGCTGACCCTCAGTCTTCTGCAGAAGGGAGAGGATCCTCAAGTATTCTGTCCGTTTTTCTGTCATGTTACCCATCGTCTTTGCATGATAGTTCTCTGTGACAGCTTACAGCTCTGTCTTCCATACCAGAGGTCAGTTCCTCCAGGGTAGGCGTGTGGAAATTCCTGTCTGAACTCAGCATGAACACCCACCCCCCCCACCCCACCCCACCCCCGCCGGGGCCCTTCTCATTTTGAGGGTGAGTCCTTCGAGAAGACCTGAAGGCCTGGCTCCAGTCTGTGCCTGTCAGAGACGGCTTCAAGGAGGAGGTGGCATCTGGGTCAGGTCTCAGAGCCCAGATACAGTTGGGGAGAGCAGCAACGGGCATCTCACAACAGCGGAAAGCAGAGAGTCAGCCTGGCAGCCTGAGACCTTAACAGTGGCTGCTGCAAAGGGGTGGGGGTTGGGCTCCCAATCTGAGCATGTTTGTGCCCCTAACAAACCTCTTCCTCCTCTGCACAGTTCAGTACATAGCGGGGACTCACTCAATTAGGGTGCTGGCCTGTTGGGTCTTTCAGTAGATTCTTTGACCAGGGCTGTCCCAGATGACAGTCACCATGCACCCAGTGACAGGCAGCACAGAGTCCTCTCTTCCCTGCAGAGCTTAGCTCCAGGGTGGCTCTATTTGCCCAGTCCCAGGAAGATATTCTAGAACACAGCAGGTAAGGACAAGATGGTCTGGAAGGCTAGGCTTATCTGGGCTTCCAGGGCTCCGGCTTCCTGTGGGCGAGTGTCCTAGCAAATCCTGGGCTGCTCCGGCCCAGGAGGATGGGGAAGAGGGAGAAAGCTGCCATCTTGCCACTGAGCATCCCACGTGCCCACGGCTCGCCCCAGCCCTGCTCCTGGGACTCTACAAGGCTCTCATTGTTCACTGCTTTGCCGGGCTGACCCCCATGGAGCAGCTCTGAGCTGGGGGCCTGGGCTGGGCCTCATTCTCAGGGACAGCTTGGGTGGAAAAAGTTGCAAGTCACACCAGAAGCAGCTGCTAAGGAACTTGGGGAATCCTAGGCTAAGAACCCTGGAATCTGAGGGTCAAGGCCCCTTTGAAAATGCAGTGCAAATTAGGCCACAGGTGGTCTGACTCCTGTCTGTCCAGCCTAGAGGGATGGTTGTGTGCACACAGCCCACTCCTTCCCTCTCTCTCTCTCTCTCTCTCTCTCTCTCATCTATCTATCTCCCTCTCTCCCTTTTCTTATAAAGCTGTACCCTCTCTTCAGTAACCCAGACTTCCCATCTTCCTACTAGTGATTTGCCTGAGGCCCTGGGTGGCTGAGTGGGAAAATTTGTACCTCCTTGTTTGGGGGCTGGCTTTATTTTCAAATTAGAGCCTAGGCGTTGGGAGTGTGCCTTAGTAGTATAACGCCTTCGTAGGATACCGCCTTAGTAGTTAGTATACCGCCTTAGTAGT
>CABHPP010096590.1:0-48119 GCA_902168425.1 Peromyscus attwateri | reverse complement strand
AGAGAGAGAGAGAGAGAGAGAGAGAGACAGAGACAGACAGAGAGACAGAGACAGAGAGAGACAAAGAGAGAGGGAGAATTAAGGAAGAGCTCTTCTGATACCATACTCATTCAGCTTCCCAGCATGGTGCTTAGCAAATCCCTTCTATGAAAAGAGAGGAAATAACTGAATTCCATTTTTTTTTGTCAATACTCTAAAGACAAATTTAGTTCCACTTCTGCCCTGCTTAGAACCTTCAGAGGCTCCCTGCTGCTTTCAGGGAGGCAGCAGGAAATTGCAATGACACCCCAGCTCTTTCTCCACAAGGCAGCCCCACTCCTTCCCTCTGGGTAACTGGTAAGAGGGTGTGGTAGCTGGTGGCTGCCTCCAGGGGACTTGTCTGACAGCATCACCTCTGCTCCTCTGTTCCAGGCCACCTACCACCTTGTCACACTCATCTCTTCTCACTTGTCAGCATGTCCTGTTGCTAGTTCACTGAACTTTCCACCCAACTTCCAGCTCCACCTGGTATATCTCTCCCTCTTCTTTTATCACAGGCATTCGGACATATTTCATCCTGTGAATTGTCTCGGCTGCTATTCATGTGTGATAGCTAATGACCCTGCCAGCCTCCTCAAAGGCATTGCCAAAAGTCCTGTATTTTTTATGCATGCTTCTCGGCATTAGCATTCTGAAAAACTATCTCCAAGGAGAAGGCAGCTGACAACATCTCTCTAAACTTTCCCCCTTTCACTCAAGATTGCGTGGCTAGATGTCATTGTCATAGCAAGAGGAGTTGGTTACACTGGAGAAAGGAAGCCTGAGTTTGGGGAAGTCTTTAAAAACAAGACATTCATGTCTGCCACGTTGGAGTGCTAAGGTTGGCTCATGTGCCACACTGGCAGCTTACCTTTCTTGTGCATTCTGTTCCATTCTAGGCTGTCCTCTGGAATCTCACAGTTGCTATCCATCATTTGCTTTTTAAAGGTGGGGAAACTGAGGTTTGGATAAGGTGATCACATACTGGTGGCCAGAACTGGGTGGGGTGAAGCCAACTCCCCAGGGTGGTCATTTGTAACCACTGCAGTCCAGGTACTACAGGGTGCAAGGAACAAAGATCGCAAGCCAGAGAAGTCTCTTAAATAAGCTTTCTTTATCGTGGTCCACCCATGTTGTAAAGCCTTAATACAGCCCTAAAACATTCCCCAGGAGTTATGACTGTAAAGCCTTCATGCCATCCATCTCAGAAGATCCCTTTATCTGTGCCTCCAATGAAAAGCTGTTTTAGAGACCAACAGTATCCCCAAAACCATGGCTTCTAAGAGCTAACTGTTAGAGAAAAATGATTTTAGACAAAAAAAAAAAAAATTCAATTTCAGCTCCTCCAGATTTTACCAACTAGTGACTAGAATGATATGAAGAGCAAAGCTAAGCCAGACAAATTATCTCTACAGTTCCTTCGGTCCCATAAAGCCAAAGTCGAGATACCTCTCGCCCTTCCCTGCTATTTCCAAAGAAATAAAGAGAAATATTTGTGGAGTAAACAGAAGCAGCACCTGGACACTTGCAGTCCAGCTCAAACACAACTATGGTGTAACACCACAATGGCACCAAGTGCTGACCTGTCTGGTTTGGGATGAGCCACTGATAAAAACTGTGACTGCCCAGTGCTGGCTTCCATGCTGCGTAGTTTCTGCCCCAGAAAGAGCTCATTCTAATTGTTCTAGCTAAAGGGTTCTCCTGACTGTGCCTGACAGAGGAGACAGCAGATGCTTTAGTTCTAGCTGTCGATGAATTTTATAAGGAAGTCTACCAAGACTTGGTGGTGTCAACCACAGTGACTTATTTTTCCATAGGTCTGACTGTAGTCTTAAGATCAGCATGCTAACAGAGATGGCCTCTTCTGAGACCTCGATTCTGCTCTTTGGTGGCCTGTGACCTCATGAGTGGTCTTTTCTCTGAGTCTGTCCTCATCTCTTCTTTTAAGGAGACCAGTCAGATTGGATTAGACCTACTACTATTGCCCAAGTTCAACTTGATTAATTCTTATAAGTTCCTATCTTCAAATAAGATTACCTGGAATAGTAGGGTTTGGAACCTCAGCATATGGATTTCTAGGAAAGTGATTCAGCTCATCAAAGCGGCCAACATGTTTTAAGTGAGCATTTGGGAGCTCAGTCTGTGCGGGGGTTTTTTGTTTTGTTTTGTTTTGGTTTGGTTTTTTTGGTTTTTAAAATGTGTATTCATGTTTTGCCTGCATGTGTGTCTGTGTGAGAGTGTCAGATCTTAGAGTTACAGTTGTTAGCTGCCATGTAGGTGCTGGGAATTGAACCCAGGTCCCCTGGAGGAATAGGCGGTGCTCTCAATCACTGAGCCATCTCTCCAGCCTTGTCTTGTGTTTTCAATAACATCTAACTCTATGGTCTCTACATTTTGGGCTGTGGGTTGATCTCAGCCCATGGCTCACGGCTTTCCCTGTCCATGTATTTCTAGACACAGAAAAATCTTAAGGAGTTCAGGAAACATCTGCTTCCTGCTACCACATCAGCAGCAACCCCTGACTGTAACATATCCTCCCTTTTCCCCCAAACAGACAAGGGAGAAAACCTCTGCCTCCTCCCCCAACAGTCCATTGCCTCATGGGTGCAAATCTTTGTGATAGATTCCTGAATATTTCCAATTTTTGAGATGGTTCTTTCACTAATTCTCTTTAAGGCCAAACCCTAAGAACCCAAATGTGGTAGATATTTTGGGCTTTTCTGCTCATCAAAAAAAATTCTTAAAGTTTGGAAACAGACACCATCAATGAGCTGTAATGGCTTCTGTGTAATTTGCAAATTCTGAATCTACTTCAAAATATAGAACTGCCTCTTTCTATGAAAGGGTAAGAAAGTGTGGGAGTCTGTGGGAGAGCAGCTCCAAACTGCTCCCACCTTTTGAAGGGTTCTTGGGTGGAGGAGAGAGGAATGAGGAAATATTAGGTAGAAAGATAGACCTAGATGACGAGGAGAAGGACAGAGACACAGGACAGCTTTGGGAGGGCCTGGGTCAATACCCAGTTGCCCAGAGGTTTACTCAAAAGGGGTTTTTATAATATGCCAAAGGGAGAGGCAAAAGACCTCCCCCTTGCAAGATCAAAGCACACCGTACAGCCAAGTGTAGGCCCTTCCAAACACCTGGTAAACACACCCCTAGCCAAATCATCTCTTTATGCAGCCCTGCTGGGTTAAAGCAAGCCCAGATTCTCTGACCTTGAGTAAGGCCTTAATAGGTAGCCTCTGTGGGCTCCCACATGAAAGAGAGACAAATGAAAGGAAAAAAGAAAGGATGAGTGCAAATCTTGACTGTTGCATTTATCAGGAAGTACTTACTATTGCTAAGCACTTTATTGAATATATAATCGAGGGCTTTATGGAGGTGTGAGTAGAGGAGAGGGTCTACCCTCAAGTTGCATAATCAAAATGCTGCAGCCAAGAAAGACAGGTGAATGGTGTGGGCTGAAACTCACAGCCTCTTCCTCAGTGTGACCTTACCCCACCTTACATATGCCTTCAAACCAAATGCAGAAGGCCCCCACCTCTTGAAAACTCGGTGATAGTACAATGGTAATTACACATTCGGAAAAACAACAACAACAATAACAACAACAAACTACTTTGAATTTTAAATTTTGTTTGTTTCCCAGGCTGGTAATTCTCCCTGCAATGCATTCTCTTTGTGCTGGGTAGTCATGGGTAACTTTTAGGGCACTGTGTTGCTTAACTGTGGTGTTGCTAGGTTAAGTATATTCAAGGTCCTAGACACTAAGGATATTTTCAGCCTACAGTTGGCTGATGGAGATGTCACGTGTTATCCATCACAACTTGAGAAACAGCTATACTCAAATCCTATTCCCTGATCCACACTGCTTAATTTGAAGCCAGGCTGATTAAAAAGTTGTGACTTAGGGCAAAGAGTCAAAAAAGCCAATGAGTTAAAAAGCCTTCATGACTCCAGAGAACCCATCAGACAACAGAAAGCTTCTAGAGCTCTATATCTCCTGGGCATCACCTCTGAGTACAACCAACACACATATGAGTGACCTACCACCACCAGCTGCCAGTCCCCACAGCCAAATGAAATGGATAGACATCCTTTGTTCCCCGACTGGAGATGAACTTAAGAATAAGAGTTGGAAAACTGTTTGTGAAAGAAAGCTTAAACTACGAGAGTTGAAAAACCAGCCCTGCCAGATGAAAGACAGAAGAGTTCAATGCTGAAATGGAGGAAGGACCTACAATGCAAGTCTCTTCACAAGGTAATGATTAAGACATCATGGGCCCTAAACAGACCACCAACTGCAGCAGCCTTGGGCAGCAAATCCCAGGACCTAAGAACTGCAGGCTGACCTTCCTCTCAAAACCTCACAAAGGGGCAAAAATAAAACAAGGAGATCACAAGCCAGTCGGGGCCTAAGTGCAAAAATAATTAAGAGAATTCAGAAAGAAGGCCCAGAGCTGCCTTTTCAGAAGAAATAGATGGACCCCTGCAGAGCTGTCTAGGTCAAACAAAAGCAAGATGAGACTAAAACAACAAGGCAGCCATGTTAAGGAAGACCAGGAGACATGAGGAAAAACAGTTGAGTGCAGCCCGGGGAAAGCAAAGACTCCATTTGCAAATATGGCTGAGCAAGCAGAAGGAAAATCTCCAACATGGTGCTTGAGAATCTAATGAGAAACTGAGTTGGAGAAAGAAAAAACAAAAGCAGGGATACAATGGAAGGTGAACTGCAGAACTTTGAACAAATGAAGAGCATCAGCGACCACCATTTCACCACAGACTTGATAAATGACAGCATGAAAACCTGAAACTGAGGGGAACGGAGTTGACAGTGCCAAGAAAACAAGTTAGCAGCAGAGGGAAAGTTCCAGATTTCCAAGGTGATAGACATGAATAAGACCTAATTATACATAGGACCCAAAATGAGAAAAGAGAGGGAAATACATTTTGCATATATTTACATAGTTTATGCGATGAAAGGAAATGAACTTTCAGAAGGTAAATATAACTTGTGAAATTGTAAAAGCAACAAAGATAATTACATCATCACAATTGGTGAATAGAGATTACATGCAAAATGAATTAATTTCCACATTCTCATCCACTTCTCTCAATTTGCCCTAAAATGGCAGGCATGTGATTCTGTTGTGAATTGAGAATATCCAAGTATATAATGTAAATTATGCAAGAAAACTACAGAAGGATGAGAAGCAATGAAACAGCTAATAATATGCTAGGGTTTGAGATAAAAAGTAAAAAGTAACAGAGACTATAATCGTGATACATTATGGATAGATTCAATTCTATGGAAAACTATCACGGCAACCTCTGTAACACAAAAACACAAGCATTCCATTTTTACCAAAAGGATGACACGTGTGCCAAAAGAACAAAAACAGAGATTCCAAAACAGGAACCAAAAGACAATCATTTCAGAAACTGAAAAAGATATTAAAGTATATATCATTTCTATTAAAAGGTAAACAGATTCTATATATTTCAGATAAACATAAAAATTCTTCTAATGCCTTAGAAGAATAAAAATAAAATCTGCTGCAAAGTAGTAACAAATATAATAACTATGACCCCAGCTCCTCACACTGGGCTACCGAAGAGAAGGTCTTGGCTTCGTCATTACCTGGCAGGTGAGTGAGGAGCAGCATTTGTTCTAATTTGGTCATTAGCCAAGCTCCTGACAGAGACCCTAATCCTGTGATGCTCTAGGGGAGAGGTGTGAGCACAGTGGCTCTTGATGGGCTCCTGGGTAGGGACAAGAAGCCAGAATGACCATGATCAGACACTGCAGACTCTCAGCCCATCTATGTGGGAAGAAGAGGAGCTGGAGGTGGGCCATTCCGAGGTAGCCAACCCCCCCATCCATTTTCCTGAATGGTAGACCCTCAGAGATCTGAGTTGCTGAGCACAGGGATGTGGTAAGGGGATGGTACTCTGAGCTGCATGCAACCCCCATCACTGTATCCCAGCAGCCCACATCTTACCTGTGCATTTGGCTCATCTGGACTTGGGTACATTTTAATAACATGGAAAGGCAGCTAAAATATGTCCCCGAGTTCCCCTAGATAATGATCAGACCTTAAAAGGACCTTACAGAACCTCTATTTTGTAGTTAAATCTGACAAAGTGGAGGGTAAGTTGGGGTTACCACTTTTTTTTTCCCCCAAGGGATAGGATACATCTATGAGTCTGAGCCCTGTGAAGTCTGCCCTACTTGGGCAGTTAGTGTCAGGAATAAGTTAAATTAATAGAACACCCAGCAGATGTTGGAAAATCAGTAGTTGTGGAAAAGCTCTGAGAAATATCATGTGAGTACACAGAAGGAACTGTTTGCTGCTTCCACAAGCAGGTAAGGACTTGCCAGGCTGCCACTAAGAAAAGGCAGCTGTAGGCTTGGTTTTAAAAATAATCTCATGAGAATTTAAGACAAAGATTTTAAATAGAACCAAAGTAAAAGTATTATATATGAAAACATAGAGCTGGCTGTTACAATTTTGATTATGACAAAGTTCAGGTCTTCATATAATGAACAAGAATATAGAGAGCCAAGAAACCTGGTGGTATAAATCCATAACACCAGCACTCAGGAGGCTAAGATGGGAGGATCATGAATTCAAGGGCAGAACAGACTGTGTGGCAAAGCCCCATCTCAACATAATAATTAAAACAAAAACAAAAACAAACAAACAAACAAATAAACAAAACCCAAGGAAATAAATACCCTCAGGCATCCGCTGACTGACTTAAACACCCACCACAGTTTCCAAGAAGCTCTGACATGAATGAGTTCCAAAGACATGATGCAAATAAAAGCAGTTGGTCTCCAGGAGATGAACTCTGTGATGACATTCACACAACTTTCATGAAATAGTCAAGTTCATGCAGACAGAAGGCAGAGTTGTGGCTTTCAGGAAATGAGACAGATGAAATGGGACCTAGTGTGGATGGTGAGGAGTTCCAGCCTTGCAAGCTGAAAAGTGATGGGACTAGAGGATCATGATGGCTTCACATGACATGAATGAGCTGACACCAGTGAACTGTGCACTTAGAAATGGTTATGATGGTCATTTTTAAGTTGTATGTTATTTTACCAAGGTATAAGCACATCTAAATGTTTTTGAAAGAAAAGGAAACCAAAATATTAAAAAAAAAAAAAAAAAAACAAGAACAGCAGACAAAGTAGCCACAAACTCATGAGGAGCAAAAAAGTAAATTTAGGAGGGTCAGAAAGAAGGCTTGGTCAGTAAAAAGCTGGTCACACAAGCATGGGGACCTAACCTTTATCTCTAGAGCTGGCTGCACCTGAAGTTCCAGAGCTGGCTGGTGGACACACATCCCTGGGGCAGTCTAGGTTAATTGGTAAACCTCAGCTTCCATGATAGATATCTCAAAAAATAAAGCTAAGAGTGATTGAGGAAGTTACCCACCATGAACCTTGTACTCCACATACTTGGTCATACACATGGACACACACACATCAGACTAAATTCAAGAAAGACACATGATCTTAAATGATAAAGAGGCAAGAAATGGTGAAGACCTGGGCAGAACTGTACTGTTTCATATTCTTATGACTTCCAAAGTGGACATACTGACAAGGTGGGGTGGGCACAGTCTCGTAGAGTCTGAACTTGCAGATAGCCAGGACTTTGGGGCTCCTTTTCCAACTCATGAGGTACTATATCAGAAGGCCAAAAAGTTGAAAAAGGTAATTAACAATGGGGCCACAGTGGTAGGTCAGGAGAGGACTGGGAAGCAGGGAAGCATTTGAATATGAAAGAACAAGAGAATGTAAGATCCTCAAGGAAGGATTACATCTTGAGACTTGTACAGCCCCCACCCCAGACATGCTATAGTGGAAGTGTCTGAAGATCTTCCTTCCTGCTGTTCTTGTGATGGGATGGGCACCTGGTACATTCCCACTGTCTTGCTGGTTTGCCTCAGTGGCTCCCAGCATTCAGTGATGGCTGGAATTCATGTCTTGGACCCTTGAATAGGAAACAGGGATGGAGAAGAGTGCACCTCCAGCAATTGTGTGACTCTCACTGCCCTGTGTACTGATGGTTGTTTTGTTGTTGTTGTTTTGGTCACCTTGACAAAAGCTGTGAGGAGGGAACTCCATTGGGAGAGTGCCTTCATCAAATCAAATTGGCCTCCAGATAATTCTGTGGGGCATTGTCTTGACAAATGACTGATGTGGGATGGCCCCATCCACTGTCGGTGATACCACCCCTGGGCAGGAGGTCCTGAGTGGCATAAAAAGCGGGCTGGGCCAGCCATGGTAGCAAGCCATTAAGCTGCATTCCTCCCTTCTGCTTCAGATCCCGTTCCTGCACTGACCTCTCTGATGGACTAGGGTGTGGAAGTGCAAACCAAATAAACCCTTTCCTCCCTGATAAACACCAGGATAAAAAGCAAACTAGGATACCTGTCTTCTGCTGCGACTAGCAAGCACTGGCTCATCCCAGGGGCACATAGGACCCAGTAGCCAGGTCCCCAAAGTGATGTCTAAGGATCTGTGTCCAGATATATATATATGTGTGTGTGTGTGTGTGTGTGTGTGTGTGTGTGTGTGCACGCACATGTGTGTCCATTAAGCACAAGAGAAGAAATACCCACAATTAAAAGCGAAAAAAGTCACCACAAATACCAAGAAAGTAAGAGACCCTAAAGCTTATGTTGAAAACTATTCAACTCCATTTAAAAACTGATGTGATTAATTTTAAAATAAAATATGCAATTAAAATCTTCTGTGGTGATATATGCCTATGATCCAGCACACAGAAGCTGAAACAGGAGAATTCTGAGTTCCAGACTAGATGGGATACAGAAAGAGCTCTTGTCTAGAAAACCCAGACATAGACACAGACAGATAGACAGACACACACACATACACACAAACACACATACAGTGGGATACAGAAAAAGCTCCTGTATAGCGCACACACACACACACACACACACACACACACACACACACACACACCCAGGGATACAGAAAAAAGTCCTATCTAGAAAACACACACACACACACACACACACACACACACACACAGGGATACAGAAAGAACTCCTGTCTAGAAAACACAGACACAGACAGACATACACACACAAAAGAAAACCCACACATACAACTAAAAGGACACCAAATGTTCTAGAAGAGCTAATCTGTTCCATGTGAGAAATCGGAAACATGGGCAGCTCTCAGGCAGTTCTTGCAAACTTAAGTAGGAAATGACTCTAAAACCAGTTAGAATCTATCTGCTCCAGTGACTTTAGGACTATTTTCAGGACCTCCCATGCATACAAAAGCACGAGAATGCTCAAGTCCTCCCATGAAGTGGTGTGATATTTGGATATGACCCCCCCCCACACACCCTCTCATTTATATTGTAACATCTGTAGGTTATTTATAATATAAATGATATGTACTTGCTATATTGCATTAACAAAGGAAAAACAAGAAGGCTGCATATGTTCAGTAAAGATGTGACTTTTGAATATTTTTCATCCACAGATGATTGAATCCAATGGTACACAAAAACAAACTATAAATGAATTAATCTTAATTATGAACATTGACAGCCAAAATCATCAGACAATGTAGCCATCACCTCAGGAATATATTATAATATCACCTTAATTATTTTGTTAATGAAACCTTCTGCTGGATAGATTGAAATTTCTGGTCCTTTCTATGGATACTGGGAGGGCTTTGACAGAAAGATACTATCCCAATTTTTCCCAGAGAGCAGTAATAGTTGAGAGGATACACGGATAATTTTTATTATGATGAAGAAAATACATGTCTTCATACAAGTAAAACTGTGAGTCATTAAAATATCCATCAACATTAAGAACAAGATAAGTATGCAAACAAACCAATTATTGTTCTCAAGTGCAATTGGGTAGAAAAGAAAACAAAGATATTGGGAAGGATGAGTTAAAAGAAAACCTTCGAAACAAAATGATCACAATTATGGTGACTAATTAATATTAACATACACACTCCAACAACTTTCCTACACATTCACCTAGAAAACAAAATTAATGCCACCGGACTGAAGATGGTAACCAACTGATAAGTTACAAAGAAATGAACAGCAAGAAACTGGTAGGACTTTTCTCAACAGTCCTACTGACTACACAAAATTAGATCTGAATACAAGCTGACATTGTGGAGTTCCCAAACAGGAAGACCTGCTGTGTGAATCCACTCTGACCCCAATTAGATGCTTACGACACAGAGAATAAGAGGGAGGGAGCAGAAGAGAGTATCCACATGAAAATATTAATACTAATAGGAATAAAGTTTTGGAAATCAACAGCATAGAGGCAGATTAATCAACAAAATAGAACAGCACTTCAAGAAAGTCAATTTACAAGGAAGGCGACAATCTGAACAGAGTGAAGAGTCCCATTGTATTAGAGAAATGCTTTATTATACGCCTGTGACCACCTTCGGAGAAGAGCAACTAGGTTTAGTTATAAAGGTGAACAAATGAAAATATTGTTTAGAAAAAAACTATGAGTCAGTTTATTTGTAAACTCAACATGAGGAAGACCTCCTAGAGGGCAGTCTTATGTTCTACAAAAGAAAACATGAATAAACTAGCAACATAGAGTTTTAAACTTTCTATATGTCAATAAATATGCAATCAATAAACAGCATCAGAAACAAATGCCAAATAAAAATTAAAAGAATAAAAAACTGAAATTTGTATAAAGGATAGAAATATAAAATTGAAATTACCAAAATATATTTGAAAAATTCAACCTTGCTCATGGTAAAATGAACTAAAATCAGAATATTGTTGCCTTATCATTTTTACCAGTCAGACTGGGAAGGGAAAAACTAAATATGAAAATATTTAACACCAGAAAGCTGACAGTCTGGCCCTTGAACTGTCCTCTGGGTGGGGCTATCCAGTTCACAGAGGACCATCTGGAAATATTTATCAAAAGTCTAAATGCAGCCAGGCGTTGGTGGCGCACGCCTTTAATCCCAGCACTCAGGAGGCAGAGGCAGGCGGATCTCTGTGAGTTCGAGGCCAGCCTTGGCTACCAAGTGAGCTCCAGGAAAGGCGCAAAGCTACACAGAGAAACCCTGTCTCGAAAAACCAAAAAAAAAAAAAAAAAAAAAAAAAGTCTAAATGCACATAGTCTTACATCCAGTAGTTCCATTTCTAAACTGGCATTTATACCAAGATACAGTCACAAAAAATATGGCAAAGTATGCACCAAAATGCTAACTACAGACTTGTGTATAAAAATAAAACCTGGAAATAGTGTAGCTACGTGCTCACCAGTAAAAGGCTAAGCCAACAAATTGTAAGCCACCAATGGAGTAGAACACTAAGCAGCTAGTAAGAGGAATGAGGTAGACCTTTAGATGTCATTACAGAAAACTCTCTAGGACAAAACACTAGATGCAAAGCACCTTTCAAGCATGAGTTCAAGAAAAGCAACAACAACGTCCCTCCAAGCTCTCCTCCCTCTCTCCGTCCCCATCTTTCCTTTCTTCTTCTCTAAAACTGTTCCTAGGAGGAAATGGGAGCAAGGGGGAGACAGTTTTGAACCATATACATCTTCTAACTATGAGCATAGCTAGACTTTACCATTATTTTTATAATGGCAATAATTACTCAGATAGTCAAAGCAAAGGCTAGGATTCAATTTTTAACTAACAGTAAGACACAAAGCCTGGTCTTTAGGTATCAAAGCACACCTATTTGTTTCCAGTTACTTTAATAAAAAAAAAACAACACCAGCAAAAAAAAAAATTGTGTATGATTTGTTGATACTAGATGTAAAAGATGCATGCTGGGAATGACCCTGCTCCAGATGGTGAGTGTTAAAATCAATGAAGTCTCCAGATTTGTCCAAGTCACTCTATACTATGTCCTTTCTTCAGACAGACAGACAGACAGACACACACACACACACACACACACACACACACACACACACACACAGAGGCTACCACCAAGCCTTCATCTTCCTGCAGTAAAATTAGTGGCTAGGAAAAAGTGGGTTTTGTTGTTGTTCTAGCTCTGAGAAATCTAATCTTCCCTCATGATTCCAACTCTGGAGTCAGAAGATTAAATTTTTGGGGGACCTCAGAAACATGGTATAGTCTTAAGCTTCAAGAAAATGGACAACATAATTGAACAGGGTTTTTCTTAGTGAAGAATCCTCAGACCCCACTAACAAATAAGACGTGAAATGCAAACAGACCAGTATAAGCTACACAGCTAGACCTTAACTCAGAAGAGAAAATCATACAAACACCACCCCCTCATCTATCTCCAGTGAATCCATGCACTGACCCTGAGTCAGCTTTGCACCTGAAGCCATGGTTAGGTAGCTCCCCGGAAGCCAAATCCTGATGCCATGAGCTCTGTATCTAAATGAGTCACCAGCAACATCACCTCTCTCCAGCTCCTGCCACACAGTAGCCCAGAGGGGGTTCAACTGCTTCTCTCTAGCCTCAACATGGGGGAAAGCCATGGGATATGTTCACTTGGTGATATGCAGTTATACAGATGCACAAACTTCTAAGACCAGTGAAGTCTGACTTGCGGAGCAACTAAGACACTCTTTGTAGTGGGTAGCTGTTCCAGCTTTGACCTTGAAACACGGCCCCTAGAGTGACAGCAGGTAACTGCCACACCTGCCTGTGAACTGCCCCTGGGGCGTGGCTGAGAGGGAGCCCCTTAAGACTCGAGGTGCCTATGTGCTTGCCCCTTCTGGATACCTCATGGTCCTGGAAGCTGGATGGGAGACCAAGATAGAGTTCTCCACTGGATGGTACCTCATCTCTCCCGGATCCTGTAACCAACCCCTGTTGGCTGTAAGTTACCTCAGAAATAAACCTCTCTTGATTACCAGATAACTTATGTGGCACTGCCTCATTAATTACGGTTATAACTCTTATCTTAAAAACCCACATCAAATGGTTAACACTCAGAACTCTATTTGCCCTTCAGCTTTTGCACAGTAAAACAGAATCAGGTAACCCCTCAGGACATGGGCACAGCATGAGGCTTGATATCCACAGGGACCACAGCCTCCAAAAGCTTTTGGCTAGGGCTAGTCCTAGTTTAGAACTGACACAACCTGTGTACTAATTTCATGGACAGTACAGAGCTACAGGAACCAGCTTGCTGAAAACATCATTTAGAAGGCCAACTTTCTCTTGTGGTTAAAAAGTTGGTCATTAATAAAGACAAAAAAGGTAAGTTAAATCACACACACACACAAAAAAAAAAAAAAACCCTGCAGAGAATTGAATTTGTGTTGCCTTCCTTTCTCAAGGAAGTTGTTGAAATGGACCCAGTGAGTGCTGCTCAGCACTGGTTTCAGCCTGGGTCTGTGCATGGCACAGGCAGACAGTAAACTCTTATTTGAGCCCGTAACAAGGGGCATGCAGGCATGCAACACCAACTGAACAGGCCTCTACCGGCCAACGACAGCCACTGAGATATACCCTGCAGGGCTGTCCAGAGGGGGCAAATGACCACTTAGTACCCCTGCTGAAGACAAGAATATGCCAATGGTAATTGTGAGAAGAAAATACAGAAGGGTGCTGAGGATCTTTTTAGTTAAAGTAACCAGGAAACTAAGTCTCAAGACTGACAGCTACACGGATACTTCAGAATTGTTATATGGGGTTAGGACCCCAGGTCTCACCCTCCAGATACTTCCCCTATCAGCACATTTCCTATGTGGTGATATTACGCAAAGTCTTTGGAGACAGCCTCCACAAAGTTTGGGGCTGACATGAGGATGCCAATGGTGCAGATGATGGTAAAGACCGAAAAGGCCATGAGGCACAAGCGGTCCACCACGCAGGCTGCAAACTTCCACTCACTGCAGACCACTTCACTCTCATCCTGGCAGCGGAAGCGGTTGGCGATGTAGCGGACCTCCTCCAGGATCTTGGCCAGGTCGGGGTCCCCATCAGAAGGGTGTGCACTATGCAGGAGATGCTCATCGTGTGTTGGGGAGCAGGCCAAACGACCACACACCACCCCAGAGTCCGGAGTTGGGGCACAGTGCATGCCCTCCAGGCCTCGGAAGCCGATGTAGAGCAGGTTGCCATTGCTGGTGGGTGGCCCGGCACCCGCGCTCAGCTCCACACTGGCCAGGCTGCAGCGGCGAGCCTTGTGCTGACAGGCTGGCCGCACCTTGTCCTCCCCGGGCCTCTTCATGCGCAGGAACCATGCACACCAGTTCAGAAGAATGATCCTGGTCTGCAAAGACAGCAACAGGATGTCAAGAGCTGCCCAGAGTTGTATAGTAGCTGAGCCTCACCGCAATGTGACCACACAATGGGAGCCTGCTTTATGGATCTTGGGGAGATTGGGCTTCTCTGTCTTCTCAGCGAATGTATACAGCAAAATCAGTGAGGAAACCTTGCATGAACGGAGTCAAATGTGAGGTGAGAATATGACCTATGTACGTTTAGCACTGTGGGAACAAACTGAAGGTCCCCTGGGATGGACATATTACACCCTCTATGAGAGGAAAAGGGCAGCTAGCTCCGTAAGAATGCCTGAGATGTGTGTAACGGGGAAAATCATTTTCTTTTCTGAACTTTCCTTTTTTACTCCCAGGGACTCTAATTCCCTGGCTCCAATACAGACTAGGAGGTGCCTGGAAGGTCACTACAAGCTAAGCGAGGCTCTGTAATACGTCAGACACAGCGTGGACTCCCGGCTTGGAGCACCTTCAGGTTGTGACTTCAGATAACCACATCTTTTGTGAGACTCCATATCTTTGCAAAGTTGGTTTGAAAAAGTGTGCCAAAATTATCAAGAGAATCAATGAGAAACAGAACATGAGGGTGATAGTCTCTAATCTGTTCCCAGGAGTTGAGAGGATGTGCCTGTGCTTCCGTGGATGCCAAACTGTGAAGGCAAAGGCATGCGATAATTTGTTTTAACCTCTGTAAATGGGCTGCTGGGCCTCAGAGTCCTATGAAAAAAAACAAAAAAACAGCTAAGATATTAATATGGAAGAAAGCACAGGCCCTTCTAACCCAACTCATTAGGCTCTGATGAGGAGCAAATAAAGCCAGGTTTGGGACAGTATATGGAGAAGGCAGAAATAGGTGTTAGCACACTTCCTATGACCAGTCCAGGCCATGACGGCCCTCTGACAGCAATGCCCCCTGCTCATGTGCATATAATGAGTGCACGAGTGGGTGGGTATGAGGGATGCCTTAAAAAAAAAACTTTTTATAAATTATTTTTTAAAGGCTGAGGTCATAGTTGGGTATTGGAGTTTATCAACCTAGCCCTTCGAGTTTTATAAATGGGCAGTGTTAGAGGTTTCGTGTTTTCAGACAGCTGGACAAAGAAGATGATTATTGAAGACAGTCCCAGCATGTAAACAGGGGGCCTTTTCCTAAAACACCTAGATGCATACCTCATGTTCTTGACTTCTGATCACAGGAGAACCTCCCCAGCCTCCCATCTGTAGGGGAGGTTGTAAGTCGTGAAGTGCACGTCTGTAGTGCTTGCTTTCTTGAGAGCCATTCTCATGGCATCTTATTAAAAATGCAAACATGAGGTCTGTAGACAGTGAGAAGCACAAGAAATGTTGAGCTTAGGTTCCCCACAGCCGGGAAGCCTTTCCCAGCCTTATCTTCCAGTGTGGCAGACTGCATCAGGGAAAGTCTTGGCTGTAAGGACTTTTCAAAATTAGGGAAAAGCAGAGGACCACAGCTACCTTCTCATGAGGGTGAGCATCAAGCTCAGTCATCTGGAGTCATGAAATGAGAATAAATCCCCTATTTTACAGATCAACTGAGACTCAGAGAAGATACTGAATTGGCTCAAGGCAACCCCTTTACTGTGCTTAAAACTGACGCAAGGCTCACCTTACAAAGGTGCCCCAGGGTTCTCTTCAGAACTCCTATGACTTAGCCCAACCCTCTTCCAGAAGCCCCCTGAAGGCCTGTGCTAGATCTCAAAGGAGGGACAAACTCTAAGTGGATCTGAACCCAGAGGCAGCTGTGCACACAAGAGCCGAGCAGGGCTGGTCACCTTTCCTGCCACAAGGGGGTCCATGCATTCTCTGAGATGTATCTGCAACTGTATGATCTATGTCGCCAAGCCTATTTTGAGTTCCATGGCCTGAATCATTAGCTTTCAAGGATAACACATCTCCAAAGCTGGAATTAGCCTCTCGGTGCTTATCAAACCGTGCCCATGACCTCTTCTGTTAGCCTACGGTTCTGTTGTGACTTGTGCAAATGTCACATAATACCATTGCACCCGGGAGTTATCCTCTTCATAACAGCAACAGATCATAATAAGAGTCCCTCAGAGACTGTTTATGTTTCAAAGACACAAGGAATGAATGAAAAATGTTGCATGCTTTATAAAATGAGAGAAAATACACACTTATGTTTTACTTGCAGTCAATTGGTTTTAACAACCTTTTATTCTGAGAGGCTTGTGATAGACAAATGCTCTTAATTAAGATTCTGGGAGAACAAAGTGGTACCAGTTTACTAAAAATGGTTTTGTGTCTCTGTGTGTCAGTTCCTTTATCTTCACACCAGCCAAAATACTCAAAGAAATAAGAATGAGTGTATTTTTCTTTGTGTTAGCATAAACACTAGAGGAAATACAAGGAATTTATTAAAATGGTTGTTGTGGAATATTATTTTGACTGGGCAAAGATGTGTTACATTTGTTTTTGCTGCGGGACATTAACTGTGTAAAGGTGTGTTACATTTGTTTATGCTGTATTTGTTTAATTATGTAAAGATGTGTTGCCTTTGTTTCACCTTGCCTGCCTAAGGCACCTGATTGGTCTAATAAAAAGCTGAATGGCCAATAGTTAGGTAGGAGAGGGATAGGTGGGGCTGGCAGGCAGACAGAATAAATAGGAGGGGAAATCCAGGCTCGAAATGAATGAGAGACGAGAGGAGAGAATGAGGGAGAAAGAGAGAAATGTCCAGGGTCAGCCAGCCAGGCAGCTGCCAGACAGACAGACAGAGAAGCAGCAGGAACAGCAGGACATACAGAAAGAAAAGGTAAAAAGCCCCAAGGCAAGAGGTAGAAAAAGAGAAACAGGTCAATTTAAGTTAAAAGAGCTAGCCAGAAATGAGCCTAAGCTAGGCTGAGCATTCTAAACTAATAATAAGTCTTTGTGTCATGATTTGGGAGCTGGTTGGTGACCTAAAAGAAAAATCCTGATACAGTGGTTGTCAGTATTGGACTGGAGTAAAATGGGAGGCAAACTTTCTTTTGTATGATGTTGCTTTTACTCTTGCTTTTGAAACAGGTAATGTGAAATGTGCTTCAAATGGATGGGTAGGCAGAAAGACATATAAGTCAAACCTAGCTTAGTTTGCCCTGCAGTGTATCAGGATGCTAACACAGAAGAGAATATAGGTGAATGTGTCTCAGCTTTGTAACAGAACTGATGACTTCTAAAACAAGTTTCATGGACTGCAGTCATGGCATTTGAGACATAACCATTGAGGCTAAGTGCATGCTACAGCTGCTACTGTGAACTTTATCTGGATTTATTATATGTTAAGGGCAAGGAGAGTCTGAGAGGAACTAATACTTTTACAAGGCCCCTGGAAAATAAAAGTACCCTTTCCTAAGGTAGGCCACTGTAAGGCATTGCACAATGGCTATCTTCAGAAGGCTGGATGCCATCTGTTCGGCTGGGGATGCATTTTGACATGTGGGTGATTCCCAGATTTCCTTCTGGACTTGAGCAGTACTGAATGGGTCTCCAGACAGGCTCCCTTTGGGATGGAGAGGGCTGCTCTGCTTATCCTCAGACAGGAAGACAGGGGTACCTGCAAGGTTCACTAGTGATGTTGGGTCAGGGCAGCTCTCCTCTATCTTGGGTTTCATTCTGGAAAGGTGTGAGAAAGTCTAGGCTCAGACTGAGCCCCAGTCAAAGTCTCTGCATCAGCTAAGAGCAGAGCTTCAGATACTGGTCCTGAAATGCTGTGAAAGGTGAGAATCAGCAGACAAGAGTGCCAGCCTGATGTTTGCAAGCATAGGGAAGTGATGATGTGACCTGGGTTGAGACCTCATCCATTGCCTTTTGCTCTCTGTCCATTACCCACTGGGAACCATTCATCTTATGTCATAGGTTTGGGGTTAGACTGTAAACCTCTAGGTATTGATTGGATAGAAACTTGGCCCTTTGCAATGCTGGTTTCTGCCCCTATTAATTCTAGTAAGCACACATTGAAAAACCTTTAGGAAAACAAAACCTGAATGTGCATTGAACAAGTACAGATATTTCTCTTTTATCATTCTCTAAACAACACTGCATAAGAACTACAGCTATGGCATTTACATATCAGTAGGTCTGCAAGTCATCTGGAGATGGTCTGCAGGACACTGGAAGATGTGTACAGGTTCTGTGCAAGTGCAACACCATTTCTACAAGGGGCTTGGGCATTTTCAGATGTCCCTGTTGTCAAGGGTTCTGGAACCAGGTGCCCTGCGGATCCCGAGAAACACTCATGCCGGTTCTCATTCTTTTCACTACTCAGTCTGCTGGAAAGTTCCAGCCATGTTGCTTCACGGCCACTCTCCTAGTTCTTCCAACTGCTACCCAGTACTCCTCTGTGGATGTATGGGAGGGGAGCTTTTAAAGCACAATGCTAGCAGGACCCACAAGCAGCCAATGTGGAGTCCTGATCTGGGATGTCAGTACAAAACACTGCCACCTCCACTGCACCATCCTCAAAGATACAGAGGGGTGAAATCTCTTTAGGGGCGCCAGACAATAGAAAACGGAGAGAGGATCCCCTTTCAGGGAGAGCTGTGACTCTCCAGGGGCACAGGACGTACCCACTTGGGCATTTTGCCGCCATCAGGGTCATGATGGTGGTATCGCAGCACGATCACTGTCACCACCACAGACAGGCCCACGATGATCATGGTGCTGGCGAAGTACTGTGCTGTAGAGAGAACAGAGGCAGTGTGAAGCCTGGGGCCCCAGCAGCACCTACTGGGGTGATGCTCTCCTACCAGGGCCTCCTGTGTGGTCGTACTGAAAAACAGGCTGCAGCCTAACATCCACACTTCTGGTGGAAAAGGGACAGCCGAGACCTCAAAGACTTCACTCCCTACCACAAAACAGAAGTGACTCTCCCCCTGAAGCCAAACAGTCTCTGACGGCATACAGTTCCCATGCCCATGACACACCGGACTAGGAGCGGAGCCCCGGCTGCAGCAGTGAGAATCGGGAACTAACCTGGTCACGACATCCTTCACACGACCTCATTTGTTTTCATCTTGGAAACTATGAAAATATGGGGTCTTCCTACTTCTGTCACTTATCCCTGCTCAGAAACACCTAACCTAGACAAAACGTCTGTTCCACTCCCATTTCTCTAGACACTTATTTAATAAATAGACACTGAAGGAGCTAAGAATTAAAATATGTGCTTTAGTTAAAAATAATAATAATCCAGGTAAAATAATGAACGTCAGATTGTAAAGTCTTGGGCTGTAGAGCAGAAAGTATGAGTGGTAGGAATACAGGAGGAAGGGACATTCCAGCACACACATGCCACTCACCCCCGCCCCAGATGGGTCATGCTACGTTCCTCTGGCTAGTCTTGAACTCCTGAATTCTGTAATCCTCCTGCCTCAGCATCACAAATACTGAGAGTACAGGTACGTATCACCACACATGGCCTTTCTTCAGTTTAAAGGCAAGCCACAAATTTGGACGTTTTTCTCCTCCTGCTTGGGCCGAGGTATTGGCCATGGTGTTTCCCAATAGTTACATCAAGTCATGTCTCCACAGCAGAGGACAGAGGGGCAGAGTAAATCTCCAGGACCGCCACCATGCACCTGCTGGGAAGTCCTAGGCACACTGGAGTCCTTGCCTTACCTATCAAGGGCACGGAATCAGATGTCGCAGGCATGATCTCAGCCACAAGCAGCATGAAGACAGTCAGGGAAAGCAAGACAGTTATTCCTGAAACAAAAATGTGAGGAGCTCCTTAAGCAGAACCGACAACAAGGCTGAAGCTACACCCCACAGGAGCTCAAAACAGTGGTGTCAAACAGTAGGCTGCTGGGGCTACACCCTGAGTCCCAGGCTTTCTGTACACATAGCCACATGCATTTTCCTGGGTATAGTTCCCGTCACCTGCCAGAGTCCAAAGGACCCTCTAACGGAGACAAGTTTAGGAACCACAATTTGAGAGAGTCAACCAGCATGATTACTTCTCAGGGTCTTTACCGCATCAGTACTAAAAAGCAGTTTGACACAGCAGGATCAGGAAACCATGTGGCCAGAAGACTCGGTTTCATTCAGGTCTTGACTTTGCAGCTTAATTGGCTGTGTGACCTTGGGTAAGCTATTTAATATTCTAAGCCTTATGCTAAGAAGATAGAAGGCTTGTGAAAGCTTTCTTCAAAACACTAAATATGTGTTTATTTAGTAATTTTGTGATATGAGCAGCTCATTTTACCCCCACTTTTTATATCTTCACAGGGGAAGCAATTACGAGGAATTGCATCCCTATTGTAATGTGTACAATAATTTACAAATGCAAGCTGATATTAAGTTAATGTGTCTCCCATCTACAGTGGAGGCTGGCCACTGAGGAGCAAAGTGGGTGGCAGTGAGCAAGAAAAGAAACACAGCCCATCAGGGTAGAAATGATCTGGACCCAAGCTGTATTCTGTCTTCTTCACAAGATCATAAAATCCCTGGACCATGCCAATGCTTGAGAAGACACTGTCTCCCGAAGAGGCAGAACCAGGAGTTTCTGGTGTGGTGAGTCTGATCCTGGCACAGGGGTCCATGTATGGTATGTAACAAGGAACTCCTGCATGGTCAACAGCGTCCTGCAGAGCTTGCCTCAGAGAAGGACTTGGACACTTACCAAGGGAGATTTTCTCCCCAGAGTCTGCAGGGAGCAAGAATACCAGCAGAGCTAGGGCTGAGATGAGCACACAGGGGATGAGCAGGTTGAGACCATAGTAGAGTGTCCTGCGACGCATGGTTACTGTATAGGTGACATCTGGGTATGGCTCTTTGCAGCATTCATAGAACTTCTCATTCCTCTTGCCAGGGATTCCTGCACGGAGGGGGGGGGGGGGGGCAGAAGAAGAAGGCAGGTCATCAGAAGACAAAATTGTCTTTTGTTGCTAAGTGAGTATGACACAGGAGCACAGCCCTAAAAGTGGGTGATGGGTGTTTAAACAAAGCTTTACAGGTATGCTATAGCTGTTTAAAGGTATCTCAGTGATATTCAAGCAAACTGGTAGATATTCTTTTGATGCATTAGAAGTACTTATACATAGTCAATTTTACAGCATTACAAACGTAATTACAAACAAGTGCCACATAATGGTGTTTCTGTCAAAGATGGAAGAACTGTATAACGGTGAGTCAATAACATTGTATCACTTATGGATTCTGTAGCTGGCTTACTTTGTATAGTGTAAGTGCATTCTATGATGTTCACATAATAAAAATGCATAATGACACTTTTCCAAATGTATAGTAAGTTACTCATAATAATATTGGTTTGGATTTAAAATGATACAATATAGGTTAAAAAAAATAAGTCAAAATGTCTACAGAGAGAAAAAAAAATCAAACTATTTTTCTAAGACTTAGAGGTTTGCCGACAGGGCATAAAATTGCTATGCAGGTATCATGTCAGGAAATATGTGTGCTAGAAGGAACAGTTTCTCAGAATCTCACATTACCTTTAGAAGATTAAGAATGCGAGAGTGACCAGTTTGCTCCCTGGCAGGCCAATAGACTTAGGAATTTACAACCACCCTGATTTACACCTTTTTCAAACTACCTGAATCACATTGTGTATCCTTGCACCCCATTCAAAACTGTCATATGCACTTTTTGATTTAAAATCCAAAGCCCACCCCCTCTCAGCAGAGTACTGACTTGACATCTAGATGAACTGTGTCTCCAAAAGTGAAATATTGTTCTGTGCCCAAACACTGCTGTTGTTCTGGCTGAACCCCACTTGTGATTTTCTTCATTTACACCATTAACTGCAATGTGCAGTTCAACTATGCTATAGGGTTCGAATGGATCCCACAAACTCTCCACTAGCACTGCTGGTTTAACGGGCCCTGCCACGGCTGTTTGCTGCATCCACTAATTGATTTCTGCTTCTCATTCTGAGCTCTCAGGACATGATGGAAAAGGCTGTCAAGTGCAGTCAATGAAAGGAACAGTAGAAAAATCCCCACGTTTTTCAGCTCACACAGGTAGACGGCACCTCTTTTCTGGGATACAAGGTCTGTGTCTTTTGCTGGCCTTACCCATGAGATCCCATTCTCCATTGGGGATATAGCTGCTGATATCTGCCTCCTGCATCTGCAGGTCCAGGGACCACCCTCCATAGGACCAGGACCCAAACTTCAGCTTGCACTGCTGTACATCAAAAGGGAACCAGCGCACATCAATGTAGCAGGAGCTCTTGAATATGCCTAGGTGAGCATGGGAAATGATCAGAAGATTGAAGTGGAGCTACTGAGCCAGGCTCAGAACACACAGCAGTTCCCACAGGCTGCCCCCCCTCCACACACACACCCTGAAATCTGCTAGACCTATTCGGAACAAACCGAGGTGTTTCCCCCCATCTTTCCTTTTGCAAAAACTCCTGGAGAAGCACAGCCAAAGCATCATCGCCTTTTCAAGTTAAAGCACAACTACAGCCTCTGTTATGGAAGGCTTTTCTCAGGAAACTTTGTGCAAATAATTAATTATATGCTTTATTTGCCCAGAATACATTCAGACTCTAAGCAATATGAGAAAAAGAAAGGATGTAGGAAATCTCAGAGAAGCTGATAAAAATGATGAAGGAGTTAGAGAATTGGAAATAGGCAGGGAGAGGCTGGTTTTGTTTGTTTGTTTGTTTGTTTGAGAAAACATCTAGTTATCTGAAAATATATGTAGAGTGTAATTCTAACCTGTTCAGTTTCCACAGCAAGGACGGAATAACATGCAAAATTAAAAAGACAGAGTTTGGATACAAAGGAACATTCCACTGAATGTGAAATTCCCAGAAATGGACTTCCCAGAAGGCCATTGTGAGGAGACACATATATCCACTCCAGACTTCTGTGGCCTGTGCTCTTGCCTACCCACAGGAGCCTGGAGTGTCCTGGAAGGCAATAATGGCTGAAGTGCTCCAGTGCTAGCTGAGCAAGGGCAACACATCTCACATTTCTTCTGCTGAATTAAAGACTGAACAGAGGAAGTAATCGAAGTGCTTTACACAGGTACACTCCACTGCACATCCATGCTGAGAAAACATAATAAACTGTCCCTCAGAAGTCCTTTAAATGTGACTTACAATCCCAGATACTTGGGGAGATGAGGATGACAAGTTCAAGGCTATCCCAGGCAACTTAGTGATATCCTATCTCAAAATAAAAAGGTAGAAAGGCAGCTAGGGACACAGCTCAGCAGTAGAGTGCCTACTTAGTATGTATGAGGCTTGAAATTCAATAGCAATACCGTACTATGTATGTGTGTATGTATATATAGTCATACACACACAGACACACACACAAGCACACACAGACAGACAGACACAGACACACACACACACACACACACACACAGACACAGACATGCACACGCACACAGGACTTAGAGAATTACTTTAGCTGCCCACAGGAGCCTGAAAGTCACCACTGGCATCCCCTTACCATTAGTGGACTAAATTTCCCCTAATCCAACTACAGTGTATTTGATTCCATTTCTATGACAAGACCCAAGAAGGAGACAGAAAGGATTCAAAGGTTGTCTGAGGCTTGCAGCAAGATCAGTTAACTGCCAACAGGCAAGGGATGATGGGGACATTCTAAAACTCAATTGTAGTGATCTTCTGAGAATTTACTAAAACTCAAGGAGTCAGACACTGCAAATGTATAATATGCAAATTCTACCTCGATCTGCCTGTTAAAAATAAATACATGAAGCTGGTGGAGAGATGGTTCAGTGGCTAAGAACACAGGCTGCTTTTCCAAAGGACCCAGGTTTGATTCCCAGCACTCACATGGTGGCTCACAACTACCCATTACTTCATTGAGAGTGTGCTGGAAGGCATCGCCCAGCCCCTTCTGCAAGGTGCCTGCAGTGTGGAGGAAGGGCTGGAGTCTGCAAGCAGATGATTTAAGACAGAAAGTCTGAGAAGCAACACTTCTTTAATCAATATAAACATCAGTGAGAGGGATATATCTCTGCTAGATTCAATCACTTATTCATTCATGTATTGACACACAGCCACCTGCAGTTGAGGAGTGATGGATTGCAAGGTGAGCAAACAGAGATTCTGTCTACAGAATTGTTATCATCTGCTAACAGGAAGAGCACTGTAAACAATAGGCAAAGCCAGCATCGCCATGTGCTGTGAGATAAGGAAGGGCTGAACACTAGAGGGGGTGGTGTGTGTGCATGTGTGTGTGTGTGTGTTATGAGAAGTTGGATATTCAAAGGCTGCATATGTTGGGAGTGTGTTAATGTGTTCTGAGTGTAGTGGCAACAGTGTGGCAATGTCATCAGTGAGGAAGATATAATTCTTGAAAATATGTTAACGAATCTTCTGAATGATAAAGTGAAAAGAATTAATACCCATATCCTAAAACACACCTTGAATGTGTCTCAAGGGCATGAAGCAGCAGTTTCCCAGGCTGTGGATTGCTCAATGAGCTGCCTGGGATCCTGTGAGTCCCACAGTAATGTCAGGCAGGGAAACAGATCAACCCCCAGGAAGCTATTTACCACCAGGAGGTGAAGAAGAAGAAAAGTTGGGGTACAAGCCACCAGAAGGTGCTCCCTTGAAGCTGGGTCTTGCATCTACCTTGTGAGCAATCTTGAGTTCCTGAACACAGAATGTCCACTACCTTCCCAGCACCGCAGTACCTGTCAACTTACTGTGCCAACTGGGAAGAGATGAAGGAGAAAAGGCCTGCCACAAAGAAAATTACTCCACAAAGGAGACTAGACTTTGAGTTAATATTAATAAGAACATAAGACAGACCCTGGCAAAGATCCTCTGAATGTGATCTCAATATCAGAGATGACACCCAGAGTGAGTTGAAGAGACGTGTGAGAGTTCTGATGGGAAAGGCAGGGTGGGAAGAGACAACATGGATCCAGTCCTCCCTCAGGAGGACAGTCCTGGAGATACTAATCCTCCCCTCAGGAGGGCAGTCCTTGGGACACCTGTCCTCCCTCAGGAGGGCAGTCCCTGGGACTGATGCACATACTTGCTTAAATTTCCTCACTGGATGGAGACCAAGGGAGAAGATCTTACCTGGAGGAAGATACTGGCAATGCCCAGATGCATTCACCAAGACATTGGTGTGGAATGTGGCATCAAACCGTTCATCAGCACTAGAAACAGGAAAAGGATTCATGAGCCAGAACCTCCAGGCAGTGGGTTTCTTATTGTCCTTAGATTTGTTGTGCTTATGTGGCAGCTTTTTGAAGGGTTCCTCTTAGAACTGGACAATCTCACACTTGCCTGGGAGAGCCATTTCCTACAAATTGTGATGTCCTGGTTTTCTTTCTGTTGTTGTGATTAAAGCAACTTAGAAAATACAGGCTCACAATTCTAGGTTACAGGAAAGTTAAGGCAATAACTTAAAGCATTGCATGTAGAGTCAAGAGCAGGGAGGATAAACAAATAGACCTCCATTTTCTTTCTCTCCCAGCTACCTTTTTCCTCTCTCACCCTGCTCAGGACTCCCTGCCATTGTATAACATTATTCCTGAGGAGACATAAACTAATACCTGCTCATCCCAGATAAGGGACCAAGGACAGACCAAAGTAAGGATACCACCAAAGTCCAACTTTATTGGGGGGATAATTACAGGAATATAAGTTAGGGGTTACTTACAGGGGCAGAAATTACTCAAAATATTGCATCATCAAAGTCTACCCCAGAGTGGGTGAGAGCTCAGAAAAGCTGGAAACATGGCATATACTTCATCATTTGCAGTGAGCTGAAGAGTTTAAATAGTGTCCTTTCCTGCTAGCTCAGTGAGTCTGAGACTCTCCCAGGCTTCCTTGCTAGTCTTTGCTCTTCCAGGCAGCCCAGATTATCTCTGCTTCTTCCAAGTAGCTTGGCTGGTCTCTGTTTCTTCCAGGCAGTTCAGCTGGTCTAAGCCTCTTCCAGGCAGCCCAGATTGTCTGGGAGTGCCTCTCAGCAGTCCTTACCGCTTATATATGCTTGGAGGAAAAAGGATCTAGTATACTTAGTCAGTTTTATAGACTTCCTAAAGTCCTTGAATCTTTTTCCTGAGCTCACCAGATTCCATGCAGGATGGAATGTTGTGTATTAGAACATCTAGTGTCTCAGTGAGCGTCCCTCTAAGACACAAGGTTTTATTTCTGAGGAGACTGCTATATAACCCCTGCCTAGGGAATGGTACTGCCTGCAATGGGCTGAGTCTTCCTAAATCAATTAGCAATCAAGACACCCCTCTCCCATGCACACCAACATGGCCATGGGCCAACATGATCTACACAATTCCTTGAAAGGTGAGTCTAGGTTGTGTCAAGTTGACAGGTGACTAACGAGTACAGATGTTTTCCATCGTGTATCCAATACAAAGCTCCTATCCAACATGAAACCTAAAGGCAAGAGATGAGAAGTGTGACATACCCACAGGAGACCTCGTGAAGCAGGGAATTTATCTGTGACCAAAACTCTAGTTCCAATCTCCGGAATGGGGCTCACACTTGATTAGTGTTAACAGATGTTGTTTGAATGACTAAAACCACAGGTGCAGGGTCTGGGTACCAGCAGGGCCCCAGAGAGTCCAGACAACGATTATAAGGTGGTAGACGGCAAATTAAGTGTTTTACATGAATGCGTCCCAGCTTTATCCCCTATGTTTAAACTTCCTACAGAAAGAAGTTATGACTGGAATAAAGGAAACACAAGCACACCAGAAAGATAAAGCAACTGTTAAAACTCACAGCTTGTGCTGTGCTAACCATCTCTTACATTTTCTACATTCTGATGTTCTGAGATCTCAGACCTCGCTGGCCCTGCTGGGGCTTCCCTCTTGGGATCAGGCAGTTCCTAGAGAGAGAGACCAAGTGTACTAGTTTCTTTACTATTGCTATGATAAACACTACAACTAACAGTAACATGGGGAGAAAAGGGTTTCTTTGGTTTGTAGGATACAGTCTATCAACAAGGGAAGCCAAAGCAGGAATCTAGAGGCAGAGATTGTAGGAGAGGCTTACTCCCTTGACCTTCTCTGCTTGCTTTCTTATACAAATACCTGCCCAAGAGCAGTGTATTTGTTACTATTGCTGTGATGAAACACCATGACCAAAAGTCACTTGAAGAAGAAAGGGTTTATTTCACTCACAGTTCCATGGAACAGCTCATCATCAGAAGCAGTGAGAGAAGGAACTCATGCAGGGCAGGAACCTGGAGGCAGGAACTGATGTAGATGCCATAAAGGAGTGCTGCTTACTGGCTTGCTTCTCCAGGCTTGCTCAGCCTTGATTTCATATGGAACCCTTAACCACCAGCACAATAATGGCTCCACCCACAATGGGCTGGGCCCTCCCCCATCAGTCACTAATTAAGAAAATGCCCTACAGGCTTGCCTACAGCCTGTTCTTATGGAGGCATTTGCTCAATCGAGGCTTCCTCCTCTCTGATGGCTATCTGTGTCTAGTTGACATAAGACTAGCCAGTACCACAGTCCACAGTGGGCTGGGCCCTCACACATCAATCAATATCCAAGAAAATATCACACAGATAGATCGACAGGCCAACCTGATGGGGTTCATTCCTCAACTGAGGTTCTTTCCTTCTTTCCAGGCGATTCTACTTCGTGTCAAGGTGACAAAAAGTAGCCAGCACACCAAGCTTCAAGAGTCTCTTTTAAATCTAAATGGACCAAACTGGAGCCACACTCCTACCACCTACTCTATAGGCCTCTCATGCTCAGGGCCCTCACCCCAACGCTGCCAAGTGGAAACTGCCTCTTAGCACCAGAGCCTGCTACATTACTTATGCTGGCCAACGGTAAATCCATCTGCCTTTCAGGATGATCAACCCAAGCAAACCAAAGCAAACACCACCACCTACTTCCTTCCTCTTCTGCACTTTCTGCCTCACATCCAACCCAGAGCTTTGCCATGTTCCCCTCCCAGGGTGCTTTACATCTTGCTTTGGGAACTCCTTGGAAAAACACAGAACAAAACTTGCTTAGTGATAGTCATGTTCTTGTTCCCACATCAGACCATACCAGATTAAAGTCAATTCTATGTATCCTTAAAACACCACCCTTTATGTAAATAAACTGCCCCAAGTAAACACTTGCAGGTACGGGGAGGTAGCTCACTGGGGTCACAGGAACCCAGCACTCTAAACAAAAAGCCAGGAGGCATAGCTGTTCACACCGCTAACAACAGCACTGGTGAGCAGAGATAGCATTGGTGAGCAGAGACAGGAGGCTCCCCAAGCTCTGTAGCCAGCCTGGGCAAAACGGTGAGCTTCCAGTTCAGTGAGAGAACCTGTCACAGGCAATAAGGTGAAGGATAACAGAAAAAGACGACACTGGATGTTCTACCTGGCCTCTGCACACATGCACACGCACAGATACACACACACATACACACACATACACATACACACACACACACACACACACACACACGCACACACACACACACGCACACACACACACACACACATATATCTACCTCTAAATAAATAGAAAACCCAGGCATCCAGTCTAGTCGCTAGCCAGAGTTCCTCTCACTTTGACAACCAGGGGCCCACCTGGGGCTGCCCATGTGGACAGCTCCCCAGGCACTCTGTTCTGCGTCCAGAGTCCCTCAGATGAAAACTCTAGAGTCACAAGGCACCAATGATCCATCTTCCCTGGGAACCACACAATCATGGGTCAATATTTTAAAACAATTAAAAACAAATGTAAATAAATGTAAACGATGGAAAATTACTTCCTAAAAAGAGGGGTATCCTCCCCAAATTCAAGAATATATTACAATTAGGAAAACAAAAAGCAGCATAGAAACTAGAGCTGTGCTTGATGAAATAAGTTCCACTAAACAGTGGGAGCTTCCACTGGTAAGCGTCAGGGAGGACGGCAGAACAGAAATGACGCACGCCCCAAAGGACAAGGCCAGCAGAGCCCACATCACTGACAGGAGCTCCACTGGAAGACAGCAGCCGGAGTGGGAGGGAGGGGACCGCAGAAGAAGAAAGGATACAGAGGAATTCTCTAAGCAGAAGGAAACCATTCAAGTGTGAAGGCAGAGAGACGTATTTACAAGAACATGAAGGCCGCAGAGAGCTAGAGTCCCACACACCTGTCCTTGGGCAGCGTTAGAAAATATTAGGGTAAAATGGGGGGGGGGAGAGAAAAACAGGGGAAGGAGCAGGAGGGGGGGGGGGGGGGGGGGGGGAGGGAGAGAGGGGGAGGGAGGGAGGGGGGGGGGGGAGAGTTTTTTATACACTCAATTGGGAAGGGAGAACAGGGCCACTATGAGTGCGATGCAGACCACTAGAAAACCTGGGGCTAAACTGGAGAGAGCCACTCTTGGATTGGCCTGAGATGGGAATCAGACAGAAGAAAGTGTGTTTTGGAACACAGACTTGATTTTGTTTCATTTTGTTTGAAGGCAGCGTTTTGCTGTGTAGTCTAGCCTAGCTACAAACTCGGAATCCTCCTGCCTCAGTCGTCTCGCAAGTGCTGAGACTGCAGCTGTGCACCACACCTGGCCAACGTCATGGATCTGATTAGAGGCACGTTTTAAAAAACCTCCTAAGAGGCAGTTCTGTTACTGCCAAGCCCACTCTTCTCTGAGCAGTGTGCTCAAAGAACCTCTTGTTCTTCTTTCATTTTTCAATCTTACAGCGAGGGGGTTAGAAAGGACAGAAACTCAAAGGGGAAAATGTTCAAGGATGTCAAGATACAGATACAAAACAAAACCACGATGAAATTTAAAGGGAGGGAGGGAAGCAATTCATCGTGGATGGGTGGGACCGTAACAAACACATCTACTGCCTCACACCCAACTCCACAGGGAGACAAAGCGGGGAAACACTTGGCTACATCTTCACATGACTGTCACTGAGCCACATTATAGTGACTGGAGGGGACTCGCTGACGTCACAGCTTCCATTCCGACCCAGGACAGTACTGTGACTTTCCAACTGGTTCTCTGGAACCCTGAGATGCTGGGGAGGCAATCCAGAATCTCAGGAAACAGTTTATTTTCTTTTTATTGTCTATGAAAACGGATATAAAAATCAGCCCACACTCAAATGACAGGATCTGAAGTCTCAGCGCTTCAAAGACAACCAGTGCGTTCATGTGGTTCATTTTCCTCCTTTCCAAGTGAAAAATGTAACAGGATTTTTTCTTCCCCTGAATGCACACATGTTTGAATCTCTTACACAAGTCATCAGCTCGGCATTGCCCTTTTAAGAAGTACACGTTTGTACTTACAATTTCTCACAGGGAACCCATGTTCCTACCAACGCTGGTGATCCACAACCTCTACAGAAAGTGTCAGATGAGTACTGAAGCCGAGTATTTTTATATTAAGTTTGGCGTTTTTCTTCTGATTTTTATATTTATAATAAATACCACCATGGGCATCTGTAATATCCATGATTCAATTATGAAAAAAAAAAAACCAGTCCCTAAAAGCTTTTCCTTCAAGTATTTTGATCAATCTGACTGAAGAGTTCTCAAGACCACAAGAGAAATGGGCTACACACAAGATAAAACGCTGTTGCCATTAGCAACAGCAAACCTGGATGACTAGGTGACTTGTGAATGTTGTTCATCCAAACAGGCATCGAGATGGACTGGACTCTAACACTGCAGCTGCTATCCAAACAGACCCTTGCATTCAGGGCGGCTGTTTCACGGTTCTGTTCCCCAGACAAATTGATTTCATCAATAAATAATACAAAAGTAAACCTGTGCAATAGATTTGCGCTAATACCACTTATCTGTTCTGACCATTAAGGCTAGATAAAAAGACAGATTTGGAAAGAAAAAGGGCCTGTTGCAACACACTGAGTTTAAAAAACAGCTCTCTCTCAGAAAGCCAAGTATCCCGCCCGTCACAGACCTCGGAGGCTCTGAATCTGTACAGGTGACCACGTGGCCCAGCCCTGTGCCAGCAGAGCTGCCCTACAGACACCAGAACACAGCAACTGCTGTGCAGGAATCTTCAGCCTCAAAGCTATGAATACTGTCAATACTGGGGCCAGGGCAGGACAGTCTCCAGAGTTCCACTTTACTCTTTCCTCTGCTTTTGTGTGTATCTGAGGTTTGTGTATAGTTTGAAAATGGTATAATCTACCTTTTCTTCCTCAATGACTGGAAGACACGATGCATGTGCGTAGCTCTTGAGGACATCAAATTTGGCCCTGTAGTCCCATCAAGAGCCGTCTTTCCAGGCTGCCTCAACTCTCCGCCAGCCAAGGAGGACATGGCCTGCACGTGGTATGAGGAGAACACTGAACTCCATCCCCACCTCTACCAAATAAAGGACAATGAGGGGACTTGAACTCAGATATTCAGATTAGGGTTCTCTGTCTTGGTCAGGTGAGTTGGGCAGAGCTCTGCAGGTGAAAATGAGGTATCCATGTCCCTGGCAGCGGACATAATTGCATTATATATCCAGGGTAAATGGAACATCGAAGCTTGGGAAACTGGACCATACAGTGTGTTCAAGTCTAGCACCCAAGCAGTTATTCAGGTAAACAGTCTTGGAAGCAAACTGGGGGTGACCATGAGATTCCACACTTTGCTTTTACAAATTCAGTAGAAATATAAGAAAGGAAATCTGCAGAACTTGGCTAGACAATATAGGACTTATGGATCTCCCTTCTGCACACCCCTGAGCTCTGACAGAGTGCCTGGTTCTGCACCCAAAGAGAATCTTGTCCCAGCCACTTCAGCTCTCCCTATAGCATGGACATCTACTGCAGAGCATGAGAGACCATTCCTATGCCAGGAAGGTGAAAAGTAACCATACAGGAGGAACCACTGGCCTGAGAAAAACAATGAGGTAGCTAATCTCTAGGAGGATCAGCAAGACCAACACCATGCAGGCAAGTATTCACCAAATTGAAACTGTATCTAAGAATTAATGAAGAATTCTAAAAGGCATCCAGCGGTACTGTCCTGCTGCATAGAGGGTGTATAGACACAGATACTGATGTGTAAAATTCATCACGCGAGTTAGGGGTGACTCCTCATAAATGAGGTCTCATGAGAAATCAGTCCATTCCCTCTGGGCTCTGAGTACCCCCCCCCCCAAAAAAAGAGATGGAAGTATGATTTATCTAAAAACAACAACCACCACAACAAAAAAACCACAAAAGGAGGCAATCCATCTGTCTCAGAACACAGCAGGTTTAAGGCACTATTTATTTCAAATTTCTTAAGAAAGACAAAAAGTCTTTACCAATAACGAGGTAAGATATAAAGTTGAAATTTCATGATATAAAACAGGTCCAGATTCAGAGCAAAAACAGATAAACTGTATTCAATGACTTTTACACAGTCTATACCTAAATATCTTACATAGATATTCTGTTTTAGTTCTATTTTTTTTCTAAATGTGAAGGGTCATCAATCAGCTATTCATGCAGTCTATCACATCCCATGAGCAGAAATATTTGCAAGCCACCAAATTTTCATGGTCATTTCTACCTACCAGAGATCTCAGGAAATAAACTGAAATACAGGTAGGAAACTTCCAGAATAGAGTACTCAAGAAAGAGAATAAAACTGTGGCTACTAAGGGCAGAGGGGTTTCAGAAGGGAAGGAAATGGGGGGTTGTGTAGATCAGAGGCTACAAAGTAACAGCTAGGCAGGGTGAATAACTAAATATACAACATGAAGTTTAAAAATAATAAAAGTTTCACTGTTTGGGAATTCCTATTAGATGAGTGGAGTTGGCTGTCCCCAAAGCCCCATATACAAACATACGATGAAGTAGCCATAGAAGATGATGGGCACGTCACTTATTTCATTCCAGTGATCTCTCCACATTTATATCTCAGCTAATATTGTTTTATACCTTAAATACAAAGAATGCAACTTATTTTAGAGTATCCCTTCTTTTCCAATTACATATTAAATTCAATATGATACCATGCATGTTTCTGTAATAATTACAACTGTATTTAACATTGGATAGTTCTAAAAGTGCTCTAAATAACACAGGATGATGCTATCCAGCATCAACAATGCTTCTGCAGTTCTGACTGAGTCCAGGTGAACATCATTAGCTTGAGGAAAGTGTTTACACATAGCAGGGCATGCCCCTCAAATTGGTTCTTTCTCTTAAGAATTCTCTTACCTATTTGGGCTTTTGATCCACATTGTAAATTGCAGGATCTATCTGTCCAGTCACATAAAGATCCTGTTGGAACTTCAGTTGTAATAACATTAAATTTTGTTTGAGAAAATTTGTTTTCTTCATGGCATTGTGTTTTCCAGGCACACACTGATGCAACTAGACATTTAGGAAGGTCTTTTTCAGTGTACATTGATAATGTTTAACACCTACAGATGCTGGCCATGATAACTGTCATGTTACATTTTCTAACTGTCTATTGTAAAAGAATGGAAATGTATTCCATATTGTTCATTGTTTTTCCCCTTCTTATGGAATATTAGTTTAAGATGTGTTACATTCATTTATGCTGTGGAACATTCGTTTAATGATGCAAAGATGTGTTGCATTCTTTTATGTTGTATTTGTTTAACTCTGTAAAGCTGTGTTATTTTGCCTGCCTAAAACACCTGATTGGTCTAATAAAGAGCGGAATGGCCAATAGCTAGGCAGGAGAGAGAAATAGGCAGGGCTAGTGGACAGAGAGAATAAGAGGAGAAATCTAGGGAAAGGAGGAGGAGCAGGAAAAGGAGAAGAAAAGGATGCCAGAGGCCAGCCAGCCAACCATGCAGTAACAAGGGAAGAAAGATATACAGAATAAAGAAAAGTAAAAAGCCCAGAGGCAAAACATAGTTAAAGAGAAACAGCATAATTTAAGTTAGAAAAGCTGGCTACAAATAAGCCAAGCTAAGGCCGGGCACTCATAAGTAAGATTAATGTATTTGCATGTATTTGGCAGCTGGGTGGCAGGCCCCCAAAGAGTAAAAAGAGCCAGCTACACCCCTGATGTAATATATTTTGTGTAGATAGACTCTCTGGGAAAAATACAGTCAATGAACAATGTACTTTATCCTTTTTGAGTCTTTTATGCTTTCTTATTATTTAAAATTATGTGATTTCTAGGAATTTTTTTACATGGCACTAGTAACAGTTTTATTCTGTTCCACATACCATAGTTACTGACAATTAAGGAGTATTTTCGTAGTCCTCCAGTGGACACCAGAAACAGCTGATGGCACTAGCTACTATGTGTGTTTTTTATGCATATATATACCTTTACTGAAGTTTGATTTATAAATTAGGCATAGTGAGATTACTAATAGCTAAGAGATTTAGGCATTATACATGCCTGTAACCCCAGGACTTGGGGACCTGAAGAAGAAATATAGTGAATTTAAAGAAAGCTTGGACAATCAGCAAGATCTTACCTCCAAAACAATGATTGGATTTAATGGGGAAACATTTTAATTAAAATTTAAGTATGTATGTTTGTAAGTATTATTTTATACTAGAGGGAACTTTACTGTAATTTTTTAAAAAGCGGATTGATTAAAAGGATAAAAAGGTAAATCAGTCTGAAAGACAATATCTGCGAAAAAGCTAACTGGATAAAACAAGTGACCAAGCCATAGAGAGAACACTTAAAATTCAACAATGTGGCAACAACTCCACTGAACAGATGAGGCAGACAGTTTAACAGACATATCATCAAAGAGAAAAATAGCAATGAGCATATGAAAGGGGTTCTCTACAGTAGAGTCTGGGAAGTGCAAACCAAACCAGACAGCACTACACAACTTTCAGGACGGCCGCAATCCAGAAGGATGACAACAGCAACTGTCTAAGGATGTGGAAGAGAAAAGACCTCCTTCCCCTCATTCTCTGCTGCTGGGAACACAGAACAGTAAATTGCTTTGGGAGAGTCTGGCAGTTTCTTACCCAACTAAACATTCCTTTATCAATAAATCTAACAACTGACTTCTGGAGTTTACCCAAAGGAGTGGAAAACTGCATCTACAAAATTATGCAACTGTTGAGATCAGCTTGACTCACAGTTGCCAAAGTTTGGAAGGGATGGCTATGCTTCATTAGGCGAGTGGGTAAACTGTGGTAAATCCAGACCGTGGAAAGTTATTCAGTGGCAAAATGAAATAAGATACCAAGAAATGAGAAGATTGGGATATATCAAAAATGCATATTACTAAGGGAAAGAAGCCAATGAGAAAAGGTTACACACTGTATGGGTCCAACTCTGACCTTCTGGAAAGGGCCAGGGGTTGGAGGCAGAAGATGAACAGGTTAGACACAGAAGGCATTCATAGGCAATGAATATGTTGTCAGTCAGCGGGCTTGGGGTTCAAATATTAGAGTCTTTCTACAGGGCTTGTATACCAGGGCCTTAGAATTTAGCCAGTGTTGGGGTTCTCAGCCTGAGTTCTGAGACCATGGCACTGAAGATGTGGTGATGTCCTGTAACTCCTGACTACCAGTGTCTATAGGTTCTCTTCTCTGGTTCTTTACAGCTGTTTCTCGATAGTTCAACTCATGCAACCCTCTTTCTGTTCCCTTCCTCTTCCTGTATGGGACACTCTTGAACTGTTCTGTTTCTTCCAGTATCAGAAACCTTTCACACCCCAATGGCCACTGCTAGGAAAACTTGGCTGTCTTCCTCCTCTGAGAACATACTTGGAAGCCAGGGTGAGAGATGGGGTACCTGGCAAGGCTCAGAAGCGAGTGTACCACGAGGTACAGTCTGGATGACTAAGGCACGGGACACCCAGGCAGGACAGATGGTTGACAACCCACTGCTGTGTTTCAGTGTGGGTCAGCTGCAGCCAGGCTACCACTGTTCCACTGCTGCTTCTGCTGCCATGCTGCCCCAGCCACCCTCTGCTGCTCCTTTCTTCGAATTGCCAGCTTAGCCTGTACCCTTGGAAGTATACAGAAGGCAATTCAAATGAAGCCTTTTATTGGACATAAAGCTACATCACCACTGGAGCCAGGACAGATGAGTGTCTACAGTCAACTCCCTGAGCCCGAGAAGCCTGCTTAGGTAGCAGAGGTATTTAAACAAATCACAGACACTTGTTTGGGCTAATCATGGTCTTGCCACAGTCACGGACACTTCATGCTTTGAGACAATCACAGACTTACTTAGTACTAATCATACCTTTCTATCTCGGGGGATGTGCTCTCCTTTTGTCCTCCCTGGGCAAGGTGAAATGGTTGTAGAGTCATCTAGAGCTCATCGAAGTTTATAATAGTAAAAAGTCTGAATCAAACCATTTCAAATAGCCCTGACTGCACCTGAACCTGAAGAACCAGGGTAATCAGCCACAACCTTCACAGTGATCTCATGGAGTCCACTGAGACAGCTGATGGTGGCATGCACCGAGCCTAGCAGACTGTTAAATGAACAGTTCAGTATTTTTACTCAAGACAGCTGGTAAAGCCAGACAGGCGCTACTTAGGGTGTCAAATTACCTTTGTTCTCAACATCTTTGATTAATTACAGGAAAATGAACATCAGGACTGATTACAATATAAACATAAAGAACACATTAACACTAGCACTGATTTTAACGGAGTCCAACAGTGCTTTACAATACTTTACACTTAGCCAGTACCCCAGTGAAAGGTCCCACACCCTCTTCTTCTGTCTTAAGTGTTCTCTGTAGAATAATGATAGAAACATGCCATCGGCTATTTATTTGAATGCACAGTATGTACAACTCCAAGAGTGAACAGTAATGTACACTATGGACTCTGGGTGATAATGAAATGTTAACATCAGTCCATCAATTAAAACAATTATAACACTAATGGATGAATGATAGGAGGTGGGTGCTGTGCATGTGGCTGGGGGCGGGGACAAGGGAGCCACAATTGTAAAATTCCCCTAAAAATAAAATATAGGGCTGGGGATATGGCTAACATGTAAACTCTGCAGGCCATGGATTTAATTCAAGGCAGCATAAAATAAATTCTTTATATACATTTAAAAATCAATGTGATTTTTTTAATCCATATTTCTACTTTTGTAAGTTCATATTCTTTAAATTTCTAAATCTATTGGCACAAATGTATCTACAATGTTGTCAGTGGGTTTTAAATATCTGTCTACAGCCACAAACTCTGACGCTAGTGACCACACGCAACACCTTCTTTACTTTTGAAACTATTCCCCAAGGTGTGTCTATTAGTTCTTTTCAAAAACCAGTATTAGAGATGTGTATTCTATTTTTCTTATTTAACCAATTTCTAGTCTTTATTATTCCTTCTTTTTCTCTTAAAACTATCGATATCTTCTTGAGATTGGTATTTAAGTCACGAATTTTCCCTTTAAACATTTTCTAATGTAAGTATTGGAAGATACCTGCTTCTACATATTTTCATGGGAAGCAAACTTATTAATGATTCTTACAGTGTCTGCTGGGGTAGGTACTTCTTTGGATACTTGCTTTTTGTAGCACATCTTTTCTGCTTTTGCTTCTACCTCCGGTATGTGCATGCTTTAGTTCTTCCTATTAGCTTACAGATTTTTCTTCTTTAGTTATTGCTGAGAGATTTCTATTGGGTTCTTATTGTTGTTATTATTACTTTTTTAACCCACTGACTAACCCATGGAGTTTTCACTGATTAGCTGTGATGGACTGTTTCTACTATCCAATGTTATGACTGACTTCTCCACTCACTGGATTTCCTCCTTTCTCTAGCCTCTTGCATTTTCCTTGTCCCTTCCCTTCTTACAACCTGTATGGTGGATAAATATACAACTCCCACGTTTCTGCCCGAAGTATTCAATCATCTTTAAATTGTGTATTTAACTAAAGCTGGTGTCTTTTTTTTTTTTTTTTTAATCTATCCTGCTAAATTCTATGGTCTTCCCAGGCAGCTGGATGAGCATTTTACTCCACGCACTGTATGGACACTGCCCCTCACACCACTCTTTTTCAATATTTTATTTCCACTTCTGCGTTTTTGGCTGCTGGTGGTCTCGAACCCCCAGCCTTGTATATACTAAGCAGATATTCTATCTCTGAGCTATTCTTCCACCCTTTGTTTTTAATATAAACTTACCTTTATTATCTTATACATTCAGAGTTGTTTATATTAAGATAACCCCTCACCCATTGACCTGAATTTTCAAACTACTTACTTTGTTCACTCTTCTCATACCTTACTCCTAAATCTATCTTCTGGTCACTTCTTTGCTGTCAGTGTGCATCCCGCATGGTCAATTTCTTCAGTCTTTGTTTCCCTGGAGATATCCTAATTTCACCTTCAGTGTAGAGCACGGTTTAGCTTGGGACAGAATTCTAGGTTGACAATTATTTTCTTTTAATGTTTAAAAGGATTATGATAGTTTGGGGCACCTAATGTTGCCTTTAAAAAGCTCTGGCGTTTAGCTGGCTTTTGGGAACCTGTTGCCCATGGTGGATTACCTTGCCCAGCCTTTATGCAAGGGGAGGAGCTAGGGCCTACCTTGACATGCCATGCTCTGTTCAAGCCCATGGGAGGCCTGCCCCTTTCTTAATGGAGACTGAGGAGGAGTGGATGGGGAAGGAGGGGAAACTGTGGTCGTATGTAAAATAAATGAAAAAAAAAATGTTAGTTAAAAAAAAAAAGGCTCTGAGTTCCTTTTTCTCTATCTTTTTCCAGAGCCTCCTTTGGCTTCAGCATTCTGCAGCTTTATTTGCTCGGCATCTCCTTGGCTCCTTTCTTATTACACATCTCTCCTCAGACTCACATCTCCGGAACCTGAGGATTTATGTTTTATACTGATGTTATTAAATTCTCAGTGATTCTTTTGGATCGTGTCTTCTGGACAGAAAGCACGGTTTCAGTGGGAAACTCCCCTCCCCCCACAACACACACCACGTTGACTGCCTGAGCTATTCTGCAGCTGTCTGTAGACTGCGGGCAATTGACAGATGTAGAAAACGAGCTTTCTGGAAATGGCTTAATTGGTAGAGCTTTGACTCCCTGCCCATTGTAGATAAACAATTTTAGTGTTCATTTCCAAATCCTTTTATGCCATGTAAATCTGTACTGGTTTGGCTTTTCCATTGAACTGTCCAAAACATCTGCCTTTCCCCATGTGACTTAATACATTCTGAAACGTTCACTTTTCTATCTGTATGAAAGTCGGACCTTCACCAGCTTTCTAAAGACCATTTTTAATGCCTTCCCTTCATTCTTTCCATTACTGCTTCCCACAATGCTAAGCCAGGCTATATGGAAACACCTGCTGATTAGGCAAAGTTAGGAGCCCTGTCTCTCTTGATAAGAACTCAGCCTTCCAGACCTGTTTTATTGTGACCTTAAACATACTGTGTACATTTTAAATCCACAGTTCACCTAATCTAAAATTAATGGTGCCTTCTCTCAAGGGCAACTTAGGCATAGGCAGCATCTGTGAGGACCTCCACAGAGATGCCAGGAGTGCTGATGCCACATCATTGCCAATTACTGTTTACCATTCTTCCTGCTTCCCTCTGACTCATGCAGGAAATTGCTTCTGCTCCATCAAGTGCATCTCACCTGGCATCTCAGGCCGATGCTGAGTTTTCTAATTTGACTACTTCTCATTTCTACTCATTCTACTTGATTCTTGCTTTTCAAATGCTATGTAGCTCTTTTCTTGTGTTTCCAACTCTTAATTGTGTTTAATTACGTCCCTTTTACTGTGTTTGTAAATGCTTACTCAAAGTGATCTGATTCTTTATTTTGTAATTATAACTTAACGAGTTCATTTTCAGCAGTTTTTAAAATTGTCTTAATCCCCAATGTCTTTCTGTGTAACTTTTTTTTTTTTTTTCGGTAACATACAAGCCATCAAGCTGCCTCAGAGAGTAAAGTTAACTTTGCACCAAATGTGAAAACCTGAGTTGATCTTGGACACCCACACGGTAGCAGGAGGGAACATCAAGTTGTTTTAATATCACCATGTGTGCTGTGGTGTATGTTTGCACATGAATGCCTACATGTGCACCCGCCCCCGCCCCCCAAACATACACCAATTAAAATTGTAGTAAAAATAAGAAGATTAAGCTTAAGAGACACAGACCCAGTCCTGGTGGAGGTAAGCAAGGAAGGAGAGAAATGAGTGGAGTCTGTGGCTCCCTCACAGCCTCTCCGCACAGGTGCCTGAGCATCGCACTGACCATTACAGCAGCCTGAGCCATTCGTTAGTCGGAAAAGTTCATGACTCAAATGCTGTCTCACTACCTCCATGCTGACGCAGGACACATAAGCTTACTGGTTGGCACAGAGGGTCTAATACTGACTTTCTGTAATTACTGCCATTCTGTGGGGATCCCATGTTACTGGCCCAAAGGACTGCTCTCCAAGTTCTTCAGAGCCCCTCAGATCCCACTTGTCACGCTGTTGAAGGTGGACTAAGGCTTTCCTGTGTGATGTTAATATAAAACTAAACTCGACATGCACCAGAGAGCACCTCATTTCCATTACAAACTCATGGGAAACAGACCACTTCCAGCACAGCCTAAAACAATCAAGCTTTCTTTCCATCTTCCTTTGCTATAGATTGGAATTCCCTCATCCTCACTTCCTAGTGAGCAAGCAGTCTTTGGATCTCAGCCTCCTGGGTTCCACAAACCTCATCAGGTGTGAGAGAGGATGCATAGGCTAGCCTCCTGTCTTGGTGGGTAATTTAGCTTTGTGACCTGCAACTGTTGACTGAATAATTCAGGACAGAGTATTGGAGGAAGAGCTGAGCTTAACCTCACTAGCCTGTCCTTAGCTTTCACATTCCTTGTAACACAGAGTTCCACTTATCCCACAGAATTCTATGTGAAGGAGTTCATGAGATAAAAATAAAAATAATTTTCAATTCCTAAATCATGTGATCCAGTGTGGTCTATCAGCTTTAAGGCCTTGGGAAAAGAGGAGAAAAGAAAAGTTGGCCAGTTCAAAAGAAAATATTATGATTAATGTTATTATGCATGCTAAGACTCATTGCTGTGACATTCACCTGCATGCATTGCTGCTGCCCTAGGCCAGCCTGCTCCCCAGCAATGGGGCTGCTGAAAGGGTACCTGTGCAAACTAAGATCTTCCTGAACAATTTGGGGCACAAAGTTCATGCTGAGGTTTGCTAGTGACTGACTGGAAAGTAACTGGTCTAATTCACTGTTGTTTAGAGACAGGATCTTGTTAAATAGCCTACACATAGCCTACACTGGCCTATCACTGCTCTATCACTTAGGTGTATGGATTAGAGTTGCAAGCCACCACATCTGGCCCAGTATATTTTTTTAAGTATTTTTTTTTTTTTTAGTAAAGAAACTGACCAATGTTAATCTGAATAAATTCCAAATAAACTAAGTATATGCTTTGAGAAAAATAGGAGCACTATGACAACACAAAAGGAAATCTAAGGGAGCTATAAGGTTCAAATGGTGACGGGCTGCTTAGGTTAGATGAAGTCACCTAACTGGTAGGATCGACAGCCATATAAAACAGGGAGAGAACAAAGCTGGCTCCTAAGTTCCTACCTGCTCTTTTGTGGGTGTGCAGGCATGTGCAAGCATCCCCACCTCTCTCTTACTCTCTCCTCTTTTATGGATACAGTGAGGAAGGGGCTGCCTGTACAGCAGAGAAGGCTCTCATTATGTAACCAAACAAACTTGATCTTGGACTTCCCAGAGTCCTTCAGGAGTCTAAAGGAAAATAAAAAATCTGTTGTTTAAAGACAGAAAGGCTATGGTGTCTTCTTGTGGCAGCCCCGATTGCCTATACATCCTTAGTCCTTCTAAGCTGGACAAACAACTGCACTAACACATGAAGCATGAGGACAGTGAACGATGTGGAGAAGAGTGACAGACAACCATCTGTGCCGGGAGGAATGGCACCAGGCTGACGCCCCAGGCTTTTCTATTTGTCTCACATATTCTAAAGTACGCTCCACAGAGGAGAAGTCAAAAACAACTCCCAAGAACTCTCATTCTCTCTAGGAAAAGGACACATAGACAGTAGCCTGCCCCTGAAAAATGCAGAAACCAAGACCCTTCATCACAGGTCCAGTGAAGGTCTTCTGCCCTTTGATTTTCTCGGGTGAAAAGGAGACATCTTCCCTATTTATGGTTAAGACGATGCTAGAAAAGGCCAAGTCGGCGTACAGGGCTTAGTTTTCACCCGGCAGTAACAAGCTTCCCTCTGCAGTGGCAGTGGAGGACACAGGGAACTGGGACTTCTCTGCCCCTCTTGCAGTAACAGGAGCCCTTGTCTTTCTGGTATTAGTGGGAGCTGCCCAAGAAGCCAGGGCATGACCTCTGCCTGCCAACAAGAGTGGATACCTCCTTCCTCTATTTAGGGTATCACCAGGTCATGCCCAAAGTGTCCAGTGTCCCTTTTGTCTATTGGGTAAAACCTTTGGAACAAATTAAATTCTATAAATGTCTACAATCTCGACTATTAAGAATGTCATCACAGAGGATCTGGGACCTACAGCAGAGAATTCTCTACTACACTGTAACCCATCTACCTGATGTCACTGCCAATGCATAAATGCCTTGACTTACGACTTTCATTTTCTGGCTATAAAGGCTCATGTAACTAATTCTACAGTGGAACATGTTATTCAGGGAAACATCTATCCAGGATTCTTCCAGCCATGGTAGCTCATGTTTGATAAACTTTCTCTTCTTCCATTAAAAAAAAAAATCATCAGCCATACCAAAAACCTAAGACATTCTTAACTCCAAGAAGAAAAGTGGTATATGCTGAGACTGAGATGGCACATCCTAGAGTTCTGGAATTCTCTGATATGGCTTTTAAAATCACTTCCATAATAATGTGCTAGAGAGCAATGAGGAACCTCCCTGAAACAAAGTAGAAAGAAGTTCTCAGGAGGAAATAGTAGATAAAAGAGAAGCTAAGTGTAAAATTGGGAGTAAAAAATACAATAACTGGGGTTAGAAACACACAGTGAGGGGCTCAGTAGCAGAGCAGGAAGAGCCACAGAACAAATGGGTGTCTTGAAGGTGGATGGACATAAGGTCAAGGAGAAGAGAAGAGTATCTGAGAAAATGAGAATAAAGCTTTCGGTGCATGAAAGATGGTAACAGAAGATCTAGTAGTATTTGTGTCCAGAGAATCTCAGAAACAAAAAGATGGGAAAGAAAATGAGAGTGAAAATTGTTTGAAAAGGCGATGGCTAAAAACTTTCTCAAATTAAGCAAAAGACATAAATCTATAGAGTTAAGAGGCTGAGTAAAGCCTGAGTTGAACCCAAAGAAAACCAGGTCAACACTCAACATGATCAAACACCTGAAAACGGGATGAAAAGGGGAATCTTAGAGCAGCGGCAGGTAAAGCATAGAAAGAGAACACCAAACAAAATGCTAGACTTTACCAGAGACGAGAGAACAGGTGCCTGAATGTGCCTCAAGTGCTTAGAGCAAACGACTGTCAGCGCAGGACTCTGTCCCTGGAGACACTGTTCTGTAATAATGAAAAAACTCTCAGACTAAGTGAGCTGATAACCAGGGAAACCACTTTGCGGGAAAATGCCCCAAGGAAGTTCTTGAAAACAGAAAATAAAGAAGGTAACATTTTTATATCTGAACCAGTAAAAACATATAAATACCATCATACCACAAAACTCGATCTATATGTAGCAGGTAATACCCAAAACCACCTTAGGACAGGTAAACAGATATTCTCAAAACATTATACAGACAAATTCTCTTTTTTTTTTTCTAAAAAGTGTTTTGGCTAACCCACAGGAAGGCAGGGAAGATGAAACGGTGGAATAAAATACATACAAAGCAAAAATGACTACAGGACCATCAGGCAGAGTAGACCTTAGAGCAAAGAAAAGTGTGAGAGAGAGACAGATGTAAATCTACCTAGTGATAAAAGCTCAATCCGTCAAGAAGACACAGCAATCAAAACTGTGTTTCCCAAGAAGGAAGCTGTAAAATCTACACTATGTTTGCAGGCTTCAACACTTCTCTTGGTAAGAGAGGTCAAGACAACTAAGCCAGGCAGCAGTGGAAGATGCACAGGGACACTGCCCACCAACAGGATTTAATCTGAATTTTCAAAACTGACTACCAACAACAGGGAAAATTACATTTTTTTTTTCTGCCAGAACCTTTAAGCACTGAACAGGACAGCCATATCCTGAGCCACAAGACAGACCTCAGTAAATTTCAAAGAAGCGAAACATCAAAGTGTGGTATCTGTTCATAGTAGACTCAAACCAAATGTGAGTTATAGGAAGACAACAGGAAAGTTTTCACACCTGTGGAAATGAAACACCAATTTCTAATTCATGACCCAAAGAGAAAGCAGCAAGGAAACTCAAAAAACCCCACAAAGAACTGAAAGAAACTAAAATGGCGTCACAACAGGAACTAGAGAGAGAGCTCAGTTGGTGAAGAGCTTGCTACTCAAGTATGAGGACTCGGTTTTGATCAAGAGGACTTGTGTTAAAAAAAAAAAAGTTAGACATGGTGCCACAGGCTTAGAATCCCAGTGCTGGGGAGACAGGGGCCAGCAAGATCCCTGGGGTGTATTGGCCGGGAGAACCTAAAAAATGACACCTAAGTTTGTTCTCTAGCTTCCACACGCATGTACACGCACTTGTGAACACACACAGAAAAACATATGACCTTCTGGGAAAGTGGCGAGAAGACTATTACTAAAGTCAATGTTCCCATTGAGAGAGAGAGGTTGCAAGCCACACCCTCTGCTCACACATTGAGACTCCAGGACCAAAGAGAGAAGCCAGGTAACAAGAAGGAAGGAGAAGTGATGAGCACAAATCCCTACAACTGGGAAGAGCAGGAATGATAGTGAAAACCAACTCAACAGAAATCAGCTTCCTGGGAAGATCAACGAAGTTGACAAACCAAGAAATGATTCTGGGTGTACCCTACACATCTACAGACTAGATATCAAAAGGAGGTCACGAGGTGGGGGACCTGCAAACCTCCCCACACATTAACAACATACATGAAAAATGAAACACGTTTATTCCTTCAAATCCATCTCTCTCTCAAACTCAGCCAATGGATATGGGTAACCCGAAGAGCTCTGAAACAATCAAACAAAATCCCAGTTGATCCTTTAAAAAAATTCCTAAAACCAAATATCTAGATTCTGGTAGTTGCCCAGGAGAATTCTTTCAAATATTTAAAGAAAAGTTGGTAGAAATTCTACTCTCTTCCAGAAAACAAAAGAGCAAGGAAGAGCTACCAATTCAATACATCTTAAAATGCCAGTATTACTCTGACATCCAAACCACACAAAGACTGTACAGACAGAAGAAAATAAAACAAAAGCCCCAGACTAAAGCATCTCCCCTCCCTCATGCAATCTGATAAAAATCCTAACAGAAGATCAGCACATACAGCTCAGTAGCAGCCATGAAGAAGCACACACAATAGGTATAGTTTGTTCAATGAGTAAAAACTGGCTCAATGGTTGTAATTTTATCAATAAAATCTGCCATATTAGCAAGCTGACAAAGGGAAAGTATATGATCATATCAATTCATACAGGATATACAAGTGATGGTTTTCAATAATCCATATGTAATAAAAAATGTTCAGAAAACTAAAATATAGGGAGCTGTCTCAGCTTAATGAAAAACAAAATGCTACAGTTAGCATCCTACTTAATGGTGAAAGGCTGAACGTATGCTCCTATGGTCTGGAACAAGAGGGTGCTGACACCTTTTGGACATAATACTGAAGGCACTAGCCAGGGAAGTAAAGAAAATAAAAGGCATGGATATGAGATAGAAACAGAACTGTTTCTGTGACTGGAATCCCTATCCAAAAATAAAAATAAAACCCTCTTAGAACTGGTGAAAGCATTAAGATCATTAGACACAATGCCAGCATGCAAAAATGTGTGCCTATGTGCAAGCAATCCACTTAGGAAACAGAAAACACGGAGCCTGTGTGGCTGTGCCCAAAGAAGCTTTAATAAACAAACCTAACACAATGTAGAAAGCCTGGGGCACAAGATGCTGGTGAAAGAAATCATGTAAGACTTAAATAACCACCTTGATCACAGATGGGAAGACAACACAGTGAAAATGTGGATGCCCTTCAAAATGCTATGTAAATTTTTCCAAGTTTTCTATCAAAATCCCAGCAGGGTTTATTTTTAGACACTTTTGGGAATTTATATATAGAGAGATTAGAGAACTAAAATATCTGAAGAAATTCTAGAATGAAATGGAGAGAGACATTATACTGGTATGTATTAGTCAGGGTTCTCAAGGAACAGAACTTACAGAATGACTGTCTCTCTCTGTATATATACATATGTATGTATGTATGTATGTATGTACACACAGACACATACATAGTTTATTAGAATGGCTTACTGGCTGTGGTGCAGCTAGTCCAACAATGGCTGCCTATAAATGGAAGGTCCAAGAATCCAGTAGTTGTTTAGTCCATGAGGCTGGATGTCTCAGCTGGTCTTCTGTATATGCTGGGATCCCTAAGAAGTAGGCTCTAATGCCAGTGAAGGAATGGACTTTGTGAGCAAGAGTGAAGGCCAGCAAGAAAAGAAGGAGAGAGAGAACTTCCTTCTTCCATGTCTTTTATACAGGCTCCCAGCAGAAGGTTTTGTCCAGATTAAACATGGATTTTCCCACCTCAAATATCTGGATTAAAGATTTATCCTCCTACCTCAAAGATCCAGATTAGAAGTGGATCTTCCCACTTCAACTGATATTATGAAGAAAGTATCCCTCACAAGTGTGCCCAGTCATTTGGGTTTTAGTTCATTCCAGGCACAGTAACGTTGACAACCAAGACCAGCCATCACAGGGTACTAAGTTTTACTGAGGAATGAAAGAAAACACGACACTGTAGCATCAGCTCAGGGAAGACATAGGCATTGACAGAGAGCATGGAACTGAAAATCCAGGAATAGAGACAGCAAACATGCTCAGCTGTTCCTGCCGAAGTGTGAAGCCCTTTAGAGAAGAAGTGCAGACTGTTCTGTTACGGAGCTAGTGCAAACCCATAGGTGAAAAGATAAACACTGCTCGATGCCACGCTCACTCTGTGATAACATTATGGACAACAGACTCACATGTCCAACTTCTAACTCTAAAGGGTTCGGGAGGGAAAATAAACCTAGGTGTGAATCTTTGGAGCTTAAAGTCAGGGGAAAAGTCTTAAAGCATGACACCAAAAACATAGTCCAGCAAAGTCTGATATACTAGATTTTATTAAAATCAAACAAAACACAACATTTTTACTCCATGAAAGAACCTGCTAAGAATGAAAAGAGAAGCCATCAGAGGACAACATCACATACACAACAAAAGCCTCACATCTGGAATATGTAAAAAATTAACTTTAATACAAAACCCTCAGTAATCCAATTAGAGAACAGACCACAGACAAGACAGAGATTTTATCAGGCAGATATATGGACAACACACACCATCATTAGCCTCCAGAGGAATGCAAATTAGAACACAGTGAGACATACAATCACTCCACGCCCATCACAATGGCTAATATGGAAAACAAAGAGAACAAGTCCTGGTCAGGAGGCAGAGAGGCGCCCCAACCCCCGCTCCTGTTTCCTGTGGAAAGGTACAGGGAATAGCTGCTTTAGAAAGAAAGGAGCCTTTAGAAAGAAAGGAGCCATCTAGTTACTACACAGCCTACCAAGTGCTTATGTGTCCAGAGACACGAAAATTTATGTACACACACACACACACACACAAAGTCTGTGTAAGAATGTTCATAGTAGCTACATCTGTCATAGAAACTGTAAATCTCCCAAGTAAATGTTTAAGCAAACTGTGATCCACCCACACTGCGAATCTCCACTCAGCCAATCTGAGAAGCTGGGAGAACTGCCTAAGTCCATGAAC